>VYZT01021153.1:45600-210658 GCA_013400735.1 Pomatostomus ruficeps
CCCCCCCCCCCCCAATTTCTGGTGTATTTAGAGCTGCAGAATGCTTCTTCCTCTGAGACTTTGCATTATTGCGCTGAGCGAATGCTTGGGATATTACTGAGTGTCTTTCCAAAACTATTCATCATTTGAGAGTTGTAGAAGCATTAAGGATATCTGTCTTTATTAATCACAGGAGACAGAGTGGGCAAGTCCTTACCAAAAATTTGAGCCTGGAAACCTTCACATTTCTGACTATCCAAAGTGCCATTCTGTAATACCACAACAACCAGTGAAGCATTACATTTCACTGGATATTTCACAGTCCTATAGTCGTAGAGACATGTGGCTGCCAGAAACTTTTGACTTTCCTTCTTGATGCAGGCATTCGAGCCTTACATTTGTTTCAAGTTCAGTGTTAATTTATATATTTCTTCTGAGTTCCCATTCTTGTTCCCCTCAGCTGTACCAATTTAGCCACTTGTGGTTTGGTAGGGTGAGCTGGGTCATGACGTCTTTACATAGAAAGACAGAAGCAAAGAAAATTCACTTTCCATATGTAAAGGGTGTATATAGAAGGTAGGAACAAGCAGGAAGCTGAAAGGTTGTGGCAGTGCTCCCTGACACCAGAAATGCTCAAGATACCGTTTCTTCAGGGAATGCTATTACTACAAATTAAAATATTTCTTTTACGGGGATGCTGCTCCTGCTCTTCCTCTTATGCTCTGCAGACCCTCCCACTGCAGGCTCCCTACTGCTTTGAGGTACAAACTGTGTAACCCAGCTGTTGGTATGGATGAGCATTTTCTACCTACTAACCATGTTCCCTGTCCAAAAAAGGTATTTTTCACCTGAGTTTAAGATGGCGATGTTTTTACCTGCCCTGAGTTATATATACTGTTTACCAGCAATTAAACACCTTTCTTAAATGACTGAACCTCCCTCCCTGACTGAATTTCGTGTGGGCTTTCATGTGATCACCCCCACAGTCAGCATTGCAGCTGGACCTGTTTTGTAGATTCACGGAATGGCTTGGGTCAGAAGGGACTTTAAAAATCATGTAGTCTGACCCCCTACCATGGACAGGGAACCTTCCTTTAGACCAGGTTTCTCAAAGCCCCGTCCAGGGTATTCTTCCAGTTTTAGACCTTTGCCCCTTGTCACCACCAGGTCCTGGCAAAAAAGTCTCCATCTTATGTCTTATAAGCCCTCTTTGAGTACTGAAAGGTGCATTGAGGTCTCCCTGGAGCTTCTCCAGGCAACTCCCTCAGCCTTTCTGCACAGAAGAGGTGCTCCAGCCTGCTGATCATCTTTGGCCTTCTCTGGACCCATTCCAGCAGGTCCCTGTCTTTCCTGTGGTGGGGACCTCAGAGCTGGATGCAGCACTACTGGTGAATGAAGTTTCACCAGAATGAAGTAGAGAGGCAGAATCACTTCCCTCTACCTGCTGGCCTTTCTTGATGCAGCCCAGGATTGAACTGGCTTTTTGGGCTGTGAGCACACATTGCTGGCTCGTGTCCTTGTGCTGGTTTGTTCTGTGGAAGCTGCTCGCCATTGAGTTCGATCTCATTTAGGTGGGCAGTTCATCTCCCAGGCAGTAGGTGTCATTCCTGCAACTTGAGATCTCACAGTTGTATTTCTGTCTTCAGTTTCACATAGGTGTCAGGATGGATAGACATCTTCTGTGAAGAGAGACTTAAAAAAAAAAAAGCAAGCTGTGTAGTACCATGACTCGTAGTGTGCCACGGGTGCAGGCACAGGGAGATGCTCCAGCAGTTTGTGTGTGCTTCTGCAGCAAGTGAGGCCCAGTCCTTGTTGTTGGGGGGAGCTCCATGGTGCAGGCATGCTGTGCTTCCTCGGCTGGTCTGCAGCTGCTAAATCTCTTTACCTTTTTGGCATCATTGCCTTATCTGCTGGAGGATGACAATTCTTACCTGAGAGGGAATTAAGATGATTAAGAAGCTGGTTCTCAGTCTAGCACAGGATTTAAGGCTTAAGTTTGGTCCTGTTGAAGTCCTTGCTTTGCTAGATTGGAGTCTCCTATTCAAAAGGCAGTTCTGAGGATGACAACCATATTTACAGTAAATGCTAAGCATTACAGCAAAGTTCATTGTGCATTGCCATCCATTCATTCCTTCCTCCCCTTTCTTCTGTTCCCGTTCCCATCATTCACTGCTTCTTAGTCAGCATGTATGTTGCTTCCTTCTTTTATCCCTCATCAGTAAGCCACTCCCTCAGTAATGAGGAGATCTAGAGAATACAGTGAAATGCCATTAACAAGAGGCAGGGCCGTGGCCATCATAATCCCTTTAATTGCATGCTGAAAGCTTCTCTTTCCACGTGGATCAGGAGCTTGGCTGCAGTGATGTTCTGAGGGTGTGTTTTTGCATGCAATAGGAATGGCTAAACACACCCACGGCTGCTGAACGCTCGTGATGAAAGGATAGCTTAAATAAGTAAATTCAAGTGTAAAAGCTGTAATTGGAAATGTCTGTTACGTGTGTGCTCATTGAGTAGGAATATGTCTTCAGCACTGGACAGACTAGCACTACTCAATTCATGGTTCGCGGTCCAGAGGACATCAAAAGTGAAATCAAAAAATACCTACAAAATTTTAAAAATCAGATACAAGGCAGTTTAAAATCATCCCCATATTCACATGTTTTATACAGTTTTTATGTGTGTACCTATTCCTCTTAGCTCCTTACTGTTCTTATTACCCACTTAAAATACTTTTGATACTAAAATCATCATTTTATTACATGGCTGTGTTTTGTCTGTCACTCTAGTTCCCACCTGCCAAACAGTAGTGGGATTTGAGATAATCTGGGAATTTCTTTTTGAAAAGGATTTGTGATTTAAAATGCGAAATACTGGACGAATGTATTTTGACAGAATGAGGTAACTTTAATATTATGACTTCGTCATGAATTAGTGTTGAGTGCTGCAACACATTTGCATGCTAATCTTTCTTTTAGTTAACTAACTACATCACCTAGGTGAATATAAGTCAGTTTCTGATCCCACAGCTGTTACGTTGAGAAGTAAGGGTTGAATCATCCAAATAAAGCAGCCTTCTCAGGCAGTTAATTTCTTTGACTATTCAGTAAATGGAAGAGAAAAAACATGGACTTATATGGTCATTTTACCTGTATCTTTAATAAAATGTCCTTTATCTGTCCCTGTTTGTTGTTTTGCTTGTCTGATAGTAAGAACCATCTGTGAGTAGGTGGAACAAGGAGTTACATCTCTTCGTCACACTTCGGCATGTGCAGTGTTGTCCGTTGGAGGTGCTGCTTTGTCAGCTGCTACCAAAGTGATCCATAACTCACCACACCAGCTCAGATTCCACTGGTAGCCCAGCGTTGTGATGGATCCTCCCAGAGCCTGACCTGCTGCCTCTTGGCTTTGTGTTTAATTGTTTTATTTGGTGCTGAACTGTCAAATGTTAATTCACAGCATATGGAATCACACACAGCTGCCTCCAAGGCCACTGTGGTGCGGGGTGATGCCCAGGGATGTCTGGTTCATCACACACCCAGGAGCAGTCCAGAGGCACTTGCCTGTACCTGCAAGTCAGCCTGAAGCCATCAGCCTCCATCCTTGGGGATTTCAGCCGCCCACATCTAATGCTGGAGGCAGGAAGAAAGCCGGCTGATGCTACGGCATTAGGGCCCTAATCTTGAAAAGACTTGTACACATTCTTGACCTTATTACCGGGAACAGCATCCTTGATGTTTGTGACCCTAATGGCCGTTTTGATAAGACCATTGACCGTAATAAATTTAAGTATATGTGCAAGTATTGAAGAGGTTGGGGTCTGATGGAGCAGTGAAGGCTCTTTTCTTCATTTGAGAGCAGAACTCAGCCGGGAAAATTTGTAACTTTTAGGAAGAGAGACAAAAGTTGCCTTATTCTTGTCCTCTGTGTGGAAGTCCTCACCTTTAACATATACAAATATGGAACATAAGCATCTTGTCTAAAATATCCCCCCCGCCCCCAATGAACAATTATTACCTGAAGACCTGTCAGTAAGGCAAAAACAACCCCAGCTCTCGGGAGAGCACAGGAGGTGGATGGGTGGCACAAGGAGCAGGTTTGCTGGGAAACAGTGTGGAGGGCTGGGGCTGCCAGAGCCATCCTAGTGTGGCAGGTGAAGTGGGTCCTTCCCTTCCAGGGTTTGACAAGCAAAAATGGAAATAAGAACAGAACAGAAAGATGGTCAGAGTGTTTAGCATAGCTGAGGAGTGTGTGTGTCTTATTGGGGGGCCCCCCAGGGCTTGTATTGACCCCAGGGAATGGCTCATTTTATATTCCTCAAGATGTGACCCAAGGGTGAGCTGCAAGGCTTTGCTTGTCTCTTCTGTCCTGGCTTGCTAAACAAAAATAGTGCTGGAACTGCATGACTGCAACCCTTTGCAGGAGCTCAAAAAACCTGAGCCAGCATACTATTTTAAAATTTCATGGTATTAAATATGAGAGTGTTACAGAAATAGCAGAGGGGACACAGCCAGCAAGATAGGGAAAGTGGAAGCGAGTTTGTAAGAGCAGTAGATGCACACAAGGACATTTCTCAAGTGTGTTCAGAGGTGTGCGGGGTGAAAACCTTGCGTGTGCGTGTAGCTGTTACCACTGTCCTGAGTACTGGTGCAGGTCTGGTTTAGTCAGTTCTCCCAGTCTCCAGCTGGCTCGCTCTCCTGGATCAGTTCGCCAAGGAGCTGTGTAAGTGTCTGTCAGCACCACCGCAGTGGGAGGGGCAGAGGAGGCTGTGGTGCCCCACAAGGCAGCAGGGCAGCCCAAGTGGAAATGATGCTCCATGTCTGACCCTCCTCGCAGGGGTGATTTCATCCTTGCAAGAGCTCACATTTAGATCACTGCATGGTCTGGTTAACCCGGTGGTTTGCTAAGGATTTCCACACTAAATTGCTAAAACAATAGTCCTTTTTCCTCACCCAGGAATGCTTTCTTTGGTCTCCAGTCTTTGATCTCTTTGTCGTTTTGGTCAAAGTCTGTCACTGCAACCTTAGTTGCACCCTGATGCCAGTTGTCATCTGTTGTTGCTATCAAGGTCTCTTCATCATCCTTTTGCTTCAGAGGTTTGGACACCTTTTGTGACCCTTAAAAGGTGATAATCCTGAGTGGACACTGCAAAACAACACAGCTAAAGGTTCCCTGAAAATCATTTAAAGGTATGCCTGAGTATTAAAGGTTAAGCCTGACCTTGCTAGAGCCCTTGTCTTCAATTTGAATGTGGTGGGATTATAATCTAATATCAATTTCCATCTCTGATTCCCCAACACCCGTCTCAGTATGATAGGCCTGAACTGCAGTTCAGGTTTACAGATGGTACCTGCATCACAGAAAATATTAGATGACTAGTGCCCTAAATACGACTGAGTGCATTTGTCTACACATCTGTGTATACAGGAAAATCTCTTTAATGGTAAAAAGCAGAGTCACATAAGAGGAATGTGAAAGGAGTTTGCTAGAAGGCTCAGTGGTGACTTTTTAAGTGTTGGAGCAGGGTAAGCAAAATGAGAAGACCTTAAAACTGTGAATAAATATGGCAACTCAATTTAACATGTCTGCCAAAAGAAGCAGGCTTTTATGATTTTTTGTTATTTTACTGCAAACAAGAACTTTGATAACTGCTGTGTTTTCCCAACAGTACAAAACATGTCAAATATTTTCGTGACCTGCTATTTAAAAAAGAACCACATGAAATGCTTCAGCTTCCTTGAGGATTGTCTCATTTTCCTTCAGGACATGCATTTCTCATGGCCCATCAACATCTGTTCAGCTATTGCAGTGCAGGAGGATGAAGTGAAGTGAAGACTTGCAGGGTCTGATTTTCTCTCCAGCCTCTGGGCACCAGAGGAACTTTAGTGAAGGCAGAGACAGGGGAGAGCCTTCATGGAGAGTGAGCATGCAGCAGCCCTGCCAGTGTGTCCTCAGTGGGATACACAGCTTCAAGTACCCCTTTCCTGGGGGGTGAATTCACTGACAGCTCAAAACTGTTGATTTGGGGGGAATTTTTCTAGCATCTCCTCAGGTTTTTGCTGTCTCTTTCTATTCTAAAACTGTCTTAACAAGGATTTGAAGGAAAACTAATCCACATCACCAAAAATGTGAATGTAAAGTAAATCAGGTAAACTAAATTAAACTGTTGTGTATATTATCTGATTCAGCATTCAAGTGACCTTAATTTGATTAAACTTAATTCACATCAAAGTAAATGATACTAAATATGAAATAGGGTTGATTTAATTAATAATGAGTGTGTCTGCAGGGATCTAATGTGATTTGATTCATTACGGAAATGTTAATTCAGATTACCTTTCTAGAGTTTTCTCATATAGATAAACCTTACAGGACAGTTTATTAGTTATGCCTAAAGTGGTGTAATTGTGTGTTTTTTCCCCCTTGGCTCTAAAATGACCTTCCCACTGCTCTCCTCTTGTGGCAGTTCATGAGTATTTTGTTGTGGGATATTTTGTTAATTTATTAATCCAGGCAAAGAAAATCCATCCATTTTCTGTTGGCTTAGTCACCTTTTCACCTGATTTGTGGCTGCATGGTGCTCCACAGGATTCACACAGGAGTGTGAATGTGTGATCGGGGTGGAGAGGGTGGGGACTCACCTCAGGTCAACCCTTTGTGCAAGAGACACCCTGCTTCCACCCACACTGTTGGGTTATGCAGCACAGGGACAGAAGAAATTAGCTTGGCTGGAGTTGCTTAAAGTCACATACCACCAAATTTGATTTTCTTGGTGCTTAGGTACAGCTGTGATGTATTGCTTGGCTTTGGCTTGTACTCCTCTCCTCTGGCTTTTTGTCTCCTTTGTGCCTCAGTAGTACGACAGCATGTGGCTTCTGAACAGCCTCACCCGGGTAGCTTGTGCCCTCAATATACACAAGCTCTACTGACCCACTTTCTGCCTGTTTTTTTGCCTTTTCTGCTGGTGGCCTTGAAGTTCTGTGAGTATATCTTTTGCTGTATGATTATTAAGGGAATGGACACACCATAATTGTGAAGATGGGATAGCTGGAGTGGCTGAGATTTGCAAGTCTTTGTGCAGGATGTTTTATAAAGATGGACTTTGTTTTCAAATTATACAAAACAGTGCTGTGATTCAAGTATAAAACTTGAACTGAAGCACCTGATAATTTTCAACAATTTGCCAAGTTGAAAATACTGGAGAGGCTTGAGGAAAGGAGTGGATGGTAAATATGAACTAGATACAGCAAAGATTATATAATTCCATAGCTTGGGTTTTTTATTTATTTATTAATTTCTCTGAATAGGAGTAAACTGGTGTTTGAAGAATAGAGAAATTCTCCAAAACATGTCCTGAACTTTAACATGAACCCTAACTTTGATGCGAAAGCCTCTGAACTTTGGAAAGCGGGAAAAGTCACTTGAGATCTATCCCCAGAGAACTAGGAAATGCTGGCTGTTCCTGCTGGCATCTTCACACATAGTTTCAGTTTCCACCAGGAATCACTCCCAAATAGTGGCCAAAGTAGTGCTGTGAGCCTCTAGAAGCTTCCTGTGATTATTTGGTTCGTTCTGTCTGAAAACCAGGCTTTGAAACCACCGAGCTGTGCCCATCTCATCCTGTTTGAATATCAGCACACTCAGACGCATAAACAATGTGCTTCTTGAAAATCAATGAGGCTTTGAAAAGATATACTCTTTAAAGTCATGGCCTTATTTGGGAACTTGCAAGGGGCTTGGCTGTCACAAGAGAATATTTTGGCTCCATGACAGTTTTCTTTATACAGTTCTTCAGTGAGGAATCTCCTGGGTTTGTGCAGTGATAGCTTGCAAGTGTTGTGTGTCTTTTTTACCCCTTCCCAGGAATATTTGCTTGAGGAGAAACCAATGTGTTGGTCAAAAGAGGCCAAAGACCCCTTTTGACCTCTCTTGTCCAAAGTACATAGAGAAAAAGCGGGTTTTCAAAGACAAAGTGAAAAATTCCTGGTATTTTAGTATTCCTGAGCAAACTCACATGTTTTTACCATGATTACTTCTCTGTACCCTTTTTATTTTTCACTACTCATTTGTTGAGTGCTGCCTTCTGTTTATGTAAGTGTGGGATTGTTTAGGAATAATCTGATCTGACATCACATTTTTGATCCTCACACTCCTTGGGAACATTTTCTTTATGTTCCTAACGCCTTGGGAACTGTGGTGGGATAATAGAGCCTACATGATAAAGATAAATAATAAACTGAAGGGAGAGTGTCAGAGACAGAAGCATTTTAGACTTGGAGTTGTTTGGGGAGAAAGAGAGAAGAGATTATCTCAGCAGCATTTTGAAAGGGTTTCAAAAGAGGTAATTGAAAGAGGAATTAGAGAAGAAAGGTGTGATTGTAACCTAAAAATCACTGTGGCTGTTTCTGAATCCCCTGTCTATATGATATAGAGGTAGAATATAAAATTACTGCAGACACTTAAGCTGCACAATTTAGTGAATTTTGAAGGAAAAAGGGCCTTCAGGCCACACTGATGTTGGAGACCTGGAGACTTGGGGCACAATGATGAGCAATGCCATATGGATCTGTCACAACATGGATACCAGAAATGACACCCTCAAGCATCAACAGTACTCCTAAATAATTAGGGTTTTTAGGGAAGTTGAGAAGGCAAGGGGAAGAGAGTGAGGTCAACATGGTATGGTTGTGGGACTAGTACCTATCCTTCAGATTTTGCTTCCTAGGAAGGCTACAAAATACCCTGCTCCCCAGGTTATTGAATCCTCTCCTCCAGCATTCTTGTTTGGTTTCCCTTGAGCTGTTCTTGCCATTCCTGTGCTTGTACTGACCCAACACGCATTTCAGCTGTTTTCTGCTCTGCCCACTGCCTTTCTGTTCCTGAGGAGCTGGGAAGGCAGCTGCACAGGCTGGGCTCTGTCCCCAGCCCTGCACGGCAGTGACAGAGGTGATATTTGGTTGGTGCTGATGTGTTTTTGGAGAAGGGGCAGGGGGAGAGGGCAGAGTGCCTGGAGCAGATGCAACCCAAGGGTCCAGTACAGTACTGATGTCACTTTTTGTGTATCTAATATCAGCCTGAGGCAGGAAAAGGGGCGGTGCCCATGGCAGCGGCTGGGAGGGGAAGATTTGTGAAAGTTGAGAGAGCTTCAGTGATTTGCAGCCAGTGTGGGGAATGTGAGGCTGGAGGAGCACGTGTCAGGCTGATGTGCAGTGCTCTGAGAGAGAAATGTGCGTTAAAAATGTTGAATAGGGACTCTTGTCTGTGGCTGAAAACTTAGAAAGAATTTTAGGAGCAAGGGGAATAATTTTTGGATAGTATTTGAGGTTTTTTGATCATTTCTCATTTTATGAGTCTTGCAAATTGATTTCCAGAGCCTTGCTATTTCTGTCTTCCCTTTCAAGGTCATTGGGATGCACTGGTTACTGTGTAGCTTCATTCATTAGAAATTAGCTAAGCTGGGATTTGACTAGGATGTTTATCTGGGATGACCTGAACCATTTGCTTCAGGAAGTCATTCATACTTGAAAAGACAAATGTATCTCACATTAAAGGACAGGTCATGCTCACCTCTCTTACCCTCTACAGATGAGGGAAGGAGGATTTGACTCATGAATAAATATTTAATACTTGAAGATACGAGCCAGTTGTCTGAACTGAATTGGTACCCAGTTCCATCTCAAAGGATCTGGAGTATCCAAGTGCTGGATGTGTGGCTGATGGCCATGACCAGAGCCCAGCTGGATGCCAGACACTGTAGCCATGCTTGGACCCCTGGACTGAACCCCAAGCAATGCTAGGCAGGATGGCAGTGGGAATATGCAATGTTTCAGCTGTGAGCACTGCAGGGAGGGAAAAGCTTCTGTTTGCTGCAGTTTGCTGTGGGGTTTGGTGTACAAATATGGGTCAGAGAAACTTGAGCCTGTGATTGCAAAACCCACTCCCGATTTCCCCTTCTCTCCTTTTCTGGTCCTGGATACCTCCTTTGTGCAGTTTTGGGATGGACAAAAGTGTATCCCATTGCTTTTCCCAAGGCTGTGACCTGATAGTGGGGCAGATTTGATATGTTTTGATATGTTCTGCGTGGCTTGCCGGTTAGTCTAGCCGAAGTGATGAAAATGGCCCCCTCAGCACAGGTAGGGAAGCAATTGGTGTTGTACTAAGCTTGATTCATGGTGGTGTAGGGCAATTTGTACCACCGCTTCTTACTTGGCTGTAAAAATGCTACTAGCTCTACCATAGGTAGTTAATCACAGTTGTATAGGCTAAGTAGGCAGTTTTTTAAAGACAGAGTGAGAAAATGGGATCATTCAGTTGAGAAATGATGAGCCATGCAATTATAGCTGTGCAGGCAGTGTGTATGTGTGACCTCCTCTGCTCTCCCTCCCAAGATGTCCTGGTTTCTTCTGGCTGGGTCTTGAGCAGAAGTGGTGGATGGCCAGGACTGAGGGCTGCTGGATCAGGTCACAGTAATGGTTTGATTTGTTGAAGACCTCCCTAGTTCAGACTGTGCATTGAGCAGATGTCTGGGGGCTGGAAGAGCCAAAATGAGAATTCAGACTTGATTAGTAACTTCGCTACACAGTCCTGAAGCAAACAGTAGGGCTTTACTCGCTATTCTGGCCACCACCTCAGAAATTGTGTTCTTATTAGGGAAAATACAGGAACATTAGGAGAAGCATGGAAAATGCAGGTTATAGACTGCAAAACAAAGTGTCCCAAACATGGGGTCTCTCTTAGTGTTTTGCTTTTTTATGAATGTTAGTGCTTATCCTTTTGTTAGGAAATTAAATCTCATCCTTACTACCACTGGAAACTGGAGAACTGATGATGTTCAGATGATGTGGGGTCCTAAATGCTATCTGGGTTCATGGATTGTATAAAGGTTTTTGCTGTGATGCTGTTTTAGTAATTTTCATTTTTGACTCTAAAGTGTAACATGCAGCTTATGTTAAAAAGGTATTTTTGTGTTCATTTTGACACGTCCTTTAATGAAGGTGTCAGACCTGATACTGTTTCACTGAAAAAGCCAGTGGACCCTCTCCAAAGAGTCCAGCAGGAGCAGCAAAAAGCAGGAGCTGTGATATTTCTCAGCTTCTTAAACAAAAACAAACCAAAAAACCACAGGTTTTCAATCTTCAGTCTATGTGAAGAACAAGTGAGTGATAGAAACATGGTATTCAAAACAATACTTTGCAACATAAGCTTCCTGCTTAGATTTAGATTTGACATAGAATATCATAAAACATTTCTCCTTGCTAGATCTGCCTCAAAAATATTGGGTCTTACTGATGCTCTGTGAAGAGATTGGTGAAGTTGGCACATATCCATTGACCTTCTGCAGAGGTCAGCATGGCCAGGCCACATGCATTTCAGAGAAAGGCCCCCTGAGGTGTCTCCGGGGTTGGAGGATATACTTGTGGCCACCCCTAACTTTCCTCCAGCCTTAAAGGAGGAAGGCAGCATGAAGTTTCAATGGTGTGGTCTAATTGTGTCAGTGGTTCTTGTTAAAGATGACATATGATCCTCCTCCCCATGTGTGCATTCCTCAGGGAGCAGGCGTTGTCAATAAGTAAATCCCACATGCGATATCACGAAGGGAAGAGGTTGTGGGAATGACCTGATGTTGCTTGTGGAACATCTGCTGTAGCAGCCAGACACACTTCGGGACCAAACTGTTCTGTGCCCAAGGGATGGGAGGGTCCTGCTCACAGAACCAGAGTTGTGGAAGTTGGCAAGGACATCTGGAGATCATGGACTCCAACCCCTGCTCACCACCTTGTCCCACTGAGTTTTGAATATCTCTCAAGATGGTGATGCCAGCCTTTCTAGGCAAACTTTGCCGGGGTTTGACCTCTCATGGTAGAAATGTTTCTTCTTATTTCTGAATTGAACTCCCTGTATTTCAAAATTTGTACCCATTGTCTCTGGTCCTGTCACCTCTGAGAAGAGTCTGATTGTCTTCTTTACTCCCCTGTTGTGTATTTTTACACAGTGGTGAATGTGTCTATAATGATGGGATGTCAAAAGCCTTACTGGAGTCAAGACTTGTCTTGTGCAGAGTAGGCCAGAACCTGGCCAGTGTGACAATGGTGTCACCTTCCTCTGGGTAGAAGCACAGCTCCAGTGGCACCACACACTGGCAGCTCCCTCCTGCCGGCGAGGTCATTTGGGTTAGTGTGTAAAAGTGCTGATGAGTGCTAGGCTGTAATGAAGCCTTGGAGGAATCAGAACTTTGTGTGTTTTCATGGGAGTGAGGGAATGTTGTTTTGAAATTGTCACAGCTTGGGTCTGGTGCTGCTGTCAGAAGATGCTTCTGAACAAAGAATTCCACAGTATGTGTGAATAATTCCAGCATACATTTATTCTAACAGCTTTTGCATCAGTTGCAAGGTAGATAAAAATTTATGGGGGGGGTTGGGTTTTTTTGTTTGTTTGTTTTGTTGTTGTTGTTGTTTTGGGGGTTTTTCGATAGGAAGAAGGGGGAGAATACATGCTAATGTGATAGCAATGCAGCTCAGTTTTGGCAGATCCTCTCTCAACAGTGTCTTACACTGATAACCCCTACAAGTAGCAGCCTCCCAGTACCAAAAGGAGCTACAAAAGCTGGAGAGGAACTTCTTGCAAGGGCTTGTAGTGATAGGCCCAGCAGGAATGACTTCAAACTGAAAGAAGGGGTGTTTAGATTAGGTATTAGGAAGAACTTCTTTACTGTGAGGGTGGCGAGGCACTGGCACAGGTTGCCCAGAGAAACTGTGGCTGCCCCATCCCTGGAAGTGTTCAAGGCCAGGCTGGATGGGTCTTGGAACAACCTGGTCTAGCGGAAGGTGTCCCCACCCATTGTGCAGGTTGGAATGAGATGATATTTGAGGTCCCTTCCAACCCAAACCATTCTATAATTCTGTGTTCCAGGTGAAATTCTGGGTCTTGCTCCGATCTGAGCTTTCACATTATGTATATGTAAAATCCCCGTAAGCCAATAGCTCCTAAGACCTGGGCGCTGTGATCCTGTGCTGCAGAGAGCTTGCTCGACAGATAGTTTAGTCACGGAGTTTTATCAACTGCAGTGAGGTTACTCTTGGTCAAAAAGCAGAACTATAAAACCTAGCCTTCATTTTTCTCTTGTCTACCTCCTGTCATCTAACTAGAGAGTGCAGAGGTATGTTACATCCCACCCTAGAAGGGAAGGGTAACCCAGGTTCTTGTTAATAGATCCCTTGGGGCAGATTAAAGAGAAAGGACACTGAGTGATCATTGTAAATATACACATGTAGGGTTTATTGGAGAACAGTTTGGTTGTACAGGAAAACAGGTATGTACCCATTTTGGTTGTTGTTATCTACAGCAACATGACAATGTGAAAGCATAAAAGTATTACTTAAGAAAATGGGTAAGAAAGAGAAAGAAAGGGTAAGAGTAGAAAGATCTCACCACCCACAGGCCTCACAAGGAGGCTTGGTTGTTTTATTTTTGATGTTTGTTGGTCAAAGTGATGGCTGCAGACTGATTCCATCAGGAGGTGGAGGAGGTGATAATCCCAAAGAAGCAGTGGAGAAAAATCCTATTGGGTTTATATTCGCTCAGGTTCAGCTAGGAATGCCCAGGTACCTCCCTTGGGGCGGGGACTTTACACGGATGATGTAATGTTGTGAATCACGGGACACTGCGGGAGTCTCTGACACCTTCTAAGGTGTCTCAGCTGCCTATTGCATTAGTGCAGTTGAGTTCATCATGGTCCATTACAGGCCATCTCCAGAGATGGAAAATTTCAGGCCACTGTGAATGTCCCAGTACTGCTGGCAGGGGAGTTACCACAGCTGAGTTCCCGGGAGTGAAGATGTGGAGACAGGACCCACTTGGCAGGGTCTGCCTCTTTCCTTACCTCGCTCAACACCAGCTGTAGCCTGTGGGGCTGGGCTCACCCCCTGCGCCTGGGCAGGTACTTTGCACATCGGCAGCTTCCCCCCGAATGTTTAAGCCATCAGCATTCCAGTCTCTCTGCCAGTACCATTCGTGGATATGTTCTTCTCCCCAGACCTGGGATGGTTAGACAGTAGTATCCCCATTATCTTATCTCATGTTCACAGTCCAAATTCCAGCTGATAGGCATATTTGGGGAGGTGTGGCCTTCAGGGTGGTCGCAGGTGCACAGCTGTTTCTTTGCAGTTTGCTCCAGTGGGCAAAAGCCCTTCTTTGATTTTAGAAATGTTTAAGCCATTAACTGTTTCAGTCTCTCACAATAAGACGATCCACTTGTTGCTAGGATTACTCTTCTCATGCTTACCACAGAAGATGTCTAGTAGGCACAGATACTTTCCATGCAGAATAACTTCTGACTTGCCAGTATCCTTGATGATGAGTTCCAAATTCAGGCATTAATGTACCCATTTGTGTGGGGGAAGTTGCTTGGCTCATGGTGGCTGCTGCATTTGACTGCAAGCATGCCACTGTATGGTTGAAACACTTCTAAGATCTAGGCCACTGGCTTCCTTGGAGATGACAAGAAGCCAGGGTGTTTGTGGTGGTATGTGTGTTTGTATTCATGTCTGAAGTACACAGGTGTGTATTTGTTGAGATGTGATGCATACACCCCACATAAATGTCCAAATGTTTTATTGTGAAGCGCGCTTTCGTGGATGACTGTGGTTTATTCAGACACTAATTTCAATTCCACTGACATTTCATTTGATGGTGGTGATAATGCTGGTCAGGTTTTAGCCTCTCATTTCCCTTTCTTCCCCACTTAATCCCTCACAACTTGGAAAAAGTCAAGTTGACTAATTTCAGCTAGCTTTAAGGAAGTTTTCGATATAAATTTCCTTTTATTTTCTCTTACAGTGTCTTCTGTGTGTTCTGCTGTGTGTTTGTACAGATACTAATCAGCAAAGATGTAGCAGGTGTAAGATACTTTGGCTGTCAGGTGAATATTGAGGCAGTGTCATTCATTATTACAAAGCGGACTTCTGTCTGCAGCATGATTCAAATTTATCTGTGCTGAACTGAAAAAAAAAAGGTTGATAATGGTTTATCTAAGAAAAATAATACATTACTGCCTTACACTTCAAATTTGTATAGGCTTGTCCCTTTCCTTGAAATGGATTTTTTTTTTTAAATCAATAGAGTCATAGAGTGGTTTGGGTTGGAAGGGACCTTACAGCCCATCTAGTTCCTATCCACCTGCCATGGGCAGGGACACCTTCCGCTAGACCAGGTTGCTCAAAGCCTCATCCAGCCTGGCCTTGAACACTTCCAGGGATGGGGCATCCACAGCTTCTCTGGGCAACCTGTGCCAGTGCCTCGCCACCCACACAGTAAAGAATTTCTTCCTAATATCCATTCTTAACTGACCTTTCAGTTTGAAGCAGTTGTCCCTTGTTCTGTCACTACATTTTGTATGATTTTAAGTAATTTCTCGTAAACAGGAAGGAATACTCAAATCTTGGTCCTATCAACTAACATTTGCAACCTATACAGACTGAATCTTAGTTTTTGGATGCTTGGAGGTTTGACCATATTTCTTCTTTTACTAATTTGAATTTATCTCAGATATCCTTGTCTGTTGTTTATGTAAACTGCTTTTCCATTTTCAGCTTTCTATGGCAGTCAGCACCATACCGTCCTACACTTGGCTGGATATTTCAGGCACTGTTGCAGTGATCGATAGCTTAATAATCCGTATGGAGCTTTTAGTTTTCACCCCGACTGGCTCAGTTCTGTTGGATTGCTGGCTGGGACTTGGTGCTACCCCCAAGGGCTGATAGAAAATCAGTAAGAATCCCATTCTCTCTGGTTCACTCCAGTGCATCTTCCCTAAAGCACTAGAATAAGGCAGATGTGGCCGTATTTGGTGAAACATCCCCTCTCAGCCCTGTGAGTTGCTGTACGCCCATCTGCACCTAGTACAGGGTATCTCTTCATGAAAATGGTATGTGAGACTCCCAGTATGAAAAGAGTAAAGCCGTGGGAGAAGAATGTGGGGAGGGCATCAGCCATCCTGTGATCAGAAATCTAAAGTCCTGAGATTTGTAAAGCATTAAGCATACTTGGGCCAAAGTTGTGAGGGAGAAAACTGATTTTTCTGTGCAAATGTTCATGTGCTGTGATAATTTCAAGTTATATAAATGAGGTAAGATTTTTTTGGTGAAGGTTGACATCAGAAAATCAAACTTTCATGATCAGCCTGAAAACTTGAGAGTGAAAGGAGAAGCCTGAAATGTGTTGTATTATTCTTGTGCATCAAAATTCACATTGTATTTTAAGGCAACACATAATAGAACTCCCAATGATAAAAGGAGGGGAAAAAATGCTCATTTTTGCCCCACCCATCTGTTGCCTTTAAGAGCTGAAGCTTTGAGTCAATACTCGAATAGTGAATACATGCTTGTTCAGTAAACTTAAGGGCACTGCAATTACTTTCACAATTTCCTCAGTACCAGGGCAAACTAAGGTAGCCACTTTGTTCCTATTTCAATAAACATTTTAAATCTTATTTTATTAAGCCCAAGGAAGCTTTTGAACTCTGAAACAATCCTGTTGAAAGGAGATTTTTCAGCATATTCTGGGATGCTGCCTGTGATTGCTACATTCTCCACTGTGCAGAAATGTTGGAGCTGCAGTGAATGAACACTCATTAGATATGCTCTCGTTGGCTCATTTCCCTTCTCCTTTCTGTTTTCTTCCTCATGAATTGAAGTGAATGCTGAATTTTTCAGCACAGTTGTGGGGGTTTTTTTAGAGTGGTCTGAATATCACTTCAGCATAATGATAATGCAGGCTCAATGACAGAAGTCTACTGTGTTAGTGGCTTTCTTCCTGTCTTGAGCAAGGGAATAAGCGGGTACCTCATTAAAATATCTCAGTCTGTTTGTGATCGGATAATGGCACCAAGCATCTGGCAAAGGCTTTGGTGGAATCTCAGGTCAGGAGGACAAATACTGATACACTGATATACTGAATAACAATTATGCAGGATGTTACACTTGGGGAAGCCAGGTTCTTAGCAGAGTGTCAGCACAAGGCCCTTGGAAGCCAGTGAAATACTAGATAAAGCCAGAAATTTCACCAGTATCGTCTGCCTTGTTCTGGTTTGTCATATTTCCAGGCTTTTTTTGAATCCTTTGCTTTTTTGACAAGCTTTCATCAAGGATAACCACTTCTGTTGCAGTCTCACTTGTTTATTAGAGCCCAGCATTAAAATTGCAAATTGTTTCCCAAAAGCTACTGATTGTCTTCAGTGGGAGGGACACTCAATGTCACATCTTTTTGGCCTCTGATCAGAAGGTGGGGTCTGGGTTCCACAGTTCCCATTAATTGTCCCAGTCAATATTTAGTAAATTTTTCTTTCATGTGACATAATTTCAATTTTTGGTGAAGTGTGGGATATTTGTCATCAAAGGTCTGGACTGATTATACCGCCAAGCAGTGAATAAACAACTTTTTGTAGAAAATTTCGTTGCTGGTTGTGGTTTCTGACATAATTTCTGTCTGCTTCTCAAGACCTTCAGTCTGGCTCAGGGCACAAGAAGTTACAGTACTTGCTAAAAAGTTATAAGGAGGTATTATAGCCCTGCATTTATTTATATATTTGGCCATTGCATATGTTCATGTGACTTTCTGAAGCCCCTGCGAGTTCTGTTCGGTAAATTTCATGCTAAGCCTCATTCATGTCTACAGTAGGACACGATGGTCTCAGATCTTACTACTGAATATGGGAATCCTAGTAATTAATTAACCAGAATGGAGACTATTGGTTGTCTCACAAGATAGAAGTCCTGCTGTTTCTGTCTGTAATGCTATCAGCTGTTGTGAAAGTGCTGGCCAAGAAAAGAAGTTAAAATGTTATCCTAATGAAAGCTTTCAACAGCTGACCTCTGCTGCATATGAAAACTTTCTGGAGGATGTTTGCTTTTTTAGTCCTTCACAGTGAACTCATTGATGACAGAAGCCTTGACTTGAACAGCTGACTGTTTATTAGCATAGTGGCTGTTGAGAAATTGCAGAAATTGGAAGACCAGATAATGATTTTGTCAACTTTGTTCCAAGAAGAATGCTTGCGGGAAGCAGTAAGTTTGCTTTTAATTCTGTAGAAAGGTTTTATTTTAGATAAACAGCATGAAAAAGAAACACTTTTCAAGTGAAAACCAGCCCTCTTCTACTTGATTCAAGTTAGAGAAGATTATGGTGAGCAAGAAAACGGAAGTTCAGAATTCCATCCTTCTCCCATGAGGGATCTTGGCTAGCTCTGACTTTGAAGGTATAAAACTATTTCCTACAAAGTTATAGCAGAACAGTTGCTTGCAAGGGGTTCCTCTGCCATGCCCAGCTGCTCGGGTGCTGTATACACTGAGCATTCTTGTAGTGAAGTTCAGCCTAAATATGGAAGGCAGCTTCTCTTGGCAGTTGCATTGTTCTCCTCTCTGCCAGTTTTAGTAATTTATTAGGCTGTAGCCAGAAGCACCTACCTCACAGTCCTTCTCTTGCTGGATGCTTGTGGAAGAATGAATTCCTGTCAGATGGTGTGACTGCATGTGTTTTAGTGTTCCTACAGCGTGCCTTTATTGTCACTTAACACTATCACATTTGTTTAAAGAAAATAAAATGAAACTCAAGGTCACTACTATATTAAAAACACCATGTCTTAAATAAATGTGGATTTTTTTTTTTCTTTCCAGTGCTGGGGTTTTTTGCCATGAGTGCCTATTCCTTTTATCCCAGCCCTTTCTGCCTATATTTTTCAGAGCCATGAGATCAGATGCCACAGCTACTGCAGCCTGTCCCCAAGTCACTGTGTCTAGGAGATGTGGCAGTCTGTAATACCTTGGATGCTTTTCCAGCCTCCAAACCCCACAGCTCAGTGGGACAGCCATTGCCCTAGAGCACAATGAACCTCAGGAGCTGTAGCTGGGTTTGGATAGTTCAGACTCCAGCCAAAATCCTCCACGTGCTTCCTTGTGCTAGAAACCAGCCCTAGCAGTAAAAGAGGCAAGTCAATGTGGGGAGCAGCCCCAGAGGCAACTCGGAATTTGCTGTCTCCCTGTGACTTTCCCTGGCTGCGTGTTCTCCCACTGCCCCATTCTCTCTGCCTCCCGGGGCTGAGGTTGATTTCCCGGGATGTATATCTCCCTCATTTCTAGCAGTGCTCACCTTTCACCTGCTCTCAGCCAGCAGGCGAGTGGCAGAGCCTGTCCCCTTCTGGCCAGTGCTGGCACCCCGGGGTGGCGCCGCGGTGTTGTGGCAGATGGTGTGTGCACAGCCCCAGGGTAACACCCGCCTCTGGCCCTCCCGAGCACGCTGCCGAGTTTGGCTGCCTGGCACAGTCTCCCCAGTGTCTCCCATAGCTGACATCCTTACAATCCCTGAACAAGCTGGAGGTGGGAGTCATCCAGCCTCTGATTCTTGCACGTCCAGAATTTCCAAGGGATTGCTACAGGGATGGCGATCTCTGGCTCCTGGTGTTTGGGGTGTGTTCCCCAGCACTGTGAGCTGCGTTTACTCAACCTCAGCACGCATCGCTGCCGGGCCGTGTTGTTTCAGAGGAGCAGATGTGCCGTCCATTGCCCAGCTGTTCCGGGAGCTTGTCCGTGCGCTTCCACACTCCGCAGCAGTGGGGCCTCCCACAGAGAGGAGGTGCAGGCTGCACCCCGAGCTCCCCCGGGAGTGCATTTTGGCAGTGCGGGGTGGCCGGCACAGGCTGGTGTGGCCGGCACAGGGTGGTGTGGCCGTGCCGGGGAAGCTGTCCCCGCGTGTCGCCCCTGGGGTGCGCAGCGGACGCTCTGCCCCAGCGCTGGCTGCGCTGTTGCCATGGAGATTGCGTGCGCTGTTGCTAGGCAGCTGAAGCATCCTTGCCTGCACACTGCAATGCCACGAAATGCTCAACTTTCCTCATTCCTATCTCCCTTCTGTGATCTCGCAGATACGACTCCTTTGGCTCTTATCCCACTTCATTCAGTTGCACTGCTGCGATTTCTTGTTGTTAACCCTGTAAACCCTGAAAAGCCCGCACAGCATGGCAAATAGGGTTTATGGCAATGAGTTCAGGGCTGAAGGAGTTAAAGTGGTTGGGGATAGAATACAGAGGAAATGATTTCTAGCAGATAAACTACTTTAAATGTTCTGGCATTCGTGGAAGGGGAGGTTTGTGGACGAAGTCTTTTGTTCCATCACTGGTGGTTTAGATGAATAAAAACACAGACTAAAATATCACTACAAGGTAAGAAAATCAGCTTGAATGGGCCTAATTAATCTCTTCAGTTACTATATATATTTAGTTTTTTAGTATCCTCTGCTCGCGTTTGCTGATTTCGATGTAGCATGTGAATGATAATTTAGCTGTGAAGCCTGTCGCGTACCATATTTGACTTATTTGGCTTGAATAATAAAGATATCAGCCTGTATTCTTGGAGTATACTGCATTAATCAGACTTGCAGGAATGATCACATGGTACTCTATCGCCTTTTCCTGTTAGCTGCTGCTTGTCAGCAGCTGGCTGAGCTGTAGGCTGCAGGCCAGTATCTGCATACCCTTTCTTCTCAGAATATTTCAAATATACTGTCTCGTCATTATGCATTTTGCTGAAGTTTGACAATCTAAATGGTCCTCCTGCACGTTAAGAAGATTATTTTAAATTTCAGAGCATTTGTGTAGTTGCTAGGCCATGTATGCATTTGAAGAATTCAGGTAGGCTCTCTGTTTTATACATCAGTGTGCTTGGTTTTTGTTCTCACAAGGTTTTTGCTGTGTAATGTCAGTCAGCTCTACAGTTAGTACTTCAATGTGCAGATATTTATTGCGTTTTAGAATCTCTAGCCTGTGCATGGGGAGCAGTGCTTGAAGGGTTCGGTGCAGGTAACGGTAGCTTAACTGCATGATGAAGTGCAAAGCTGGGTAATTGATTATATCTTGCACAAATTTCATAGCCATGCAGCCAGAAACAGCGAGTACAGGGTAATTATAAATATAAACCAGAAACTGTTCTCTTTAAAAGGGTCTTTGCTATTTTTAGTTCTGGAGAATCTGACAGATGCTCCTTCAAGATAAAATACTGATGGTGATAGAGAAGAGAAAATTGATGCTTGGATTGTACATAGGATTATATTTTATGCTGCTGCAGAGTATACATGTCTTTTTCATAACCTTGTAGCTGCAGAATTCCTTATGAATTACATTTAAAATAAGAATGTTGTTAAGTTTGTTGGGGTTGGTTTGTGGTTTGCAAACATTTGAGCAACTGTGATTGTTAGAATATAAAATTAGCACTTTTTATTTGATATTGGTACTGCTCAGTATTGCCTCTGCCCCCTCTCCTCCTCCATCCCCACCCCCAGTATAACTCCATCCTTATCCAAATATTGAGGTCTATTAAAACCCTAACAGATATTTGAAGACATGAAACAGAATTTCTACCCTCACTAACAGACAATTATTTTCTCTATGCAGTTTGGGACTTGAAAAAATTCTGGTCAGTAATTGTGGGATAGGGAGTGTCTCACTTTTTGTAAAAAAATTTTTGCTTCATGTGTTCAGTTCTTGTAACTTGTGTTATAAAATTGTCCAGATAAAATGGTGACAATGTTGGAACAGCACTAGGCATCACCTCAAGATATGTTTGTATGTATATCGTTATTATAATGTATCTTAAAAATACCCTTTCTTCTTGATTCAAAAAATGGATTGTTTGATCAAGTATGTAACTAGAGGAGATGATGGATACTCTTTCTATACACAATGAGCATTCTTTATCAAATGCCTTAAAATTAACTTTCTACCCTCAAATGAGATTTTTAACATTAGTTCTGCCTTTTATTAGTGAAATGTATTGTCAATTTCCATTATTTTGGGACTTGCTGATCAGTTCTGTGTGTGAATGGTGGCAAAAGCAGGTACAGGACACCCCCACTCCCCAAACTGTTCTGATTCCAGCTGCAAGGGCTGAGGAGATCAAGGCTGACTGTGTATATTCCTCCTGCTGTGAAATGCAGTATGATGCTGTCTGAGGGGAAAGATTTTACTGGAAGACCAGATAATGCTGTGTAACTGCTGTTGTCGGGGCTGTCAGTGAATGCTTGGAATCTTGACATTGCTGATTGTTGGCAGTAAATTAAGGGGCAAATGGGCCCCAAACTTACTGTGCCACTTCCTATGCCCACAGAGTTGTTTGTATTTCAACCAGTTGGTTGGGTTCTATTCTTAATTGAGTGAAATACTCAATTAATAAATCTACAATGAGAAAAAAAAAGGGATGTTTTAAAAATTCTGCTCTAAAAGCCTTAACTGTCTTTCAGTGGCTTTCCTAGCCATCTTGGGCCAGAAAGACGCCTAGTTTTATGGCAGGAATGGTCAACTGCTGATTACACACCCATTAGGCTTATTAAATTACTTGTCATTCTCTCTTAGACTTGATTTGAAAATAGTATTAACATTTGATGTGCAGACTGCTAGACATTTTCTTTTAAATTTTCTGCACTGGTAGGGCTGGCGTTTCTGTGTAGCAACATTTAAATGGCATTTATTTTATTAGGAATTTCTGTGGTGTTTTGTTAAGGTTACATCTGCATGTTGATGGGTTTTTTTATGGTATGATTATTCTTGTGCCTGTGGCTATTTTAGATTTTGATGGCATCAAAATGTATCTTGCAAGATAAAGATTAAAAAAGGGTCTAGTTGAGAAGTGGGGTGGAAGCCTCCCTCCCATGGGCTCCTGGAAGCAAAGTAGCTGTAGCAGCAGAGGGCACTCTTCTCTGGCACTCTGCTCAGGGTGGCCCCACTCTCTTTTAAAGGTTTCTGTCTTTCAGGTGCACAAAACACAGGCTTGCACCCATCTCTCACCTGGACTTTAACTTGACGTGGATGCTCACGTGCGTGTTGCAGCATCAGGGCTGTTTCCATCTGCCAGTGCACCCACAGGCCTTGGGTAACCAAGTGTCCCCAGAAGTGGGGAGCCTGGTGGTGCCTGCTCCTGCAGACCCATCCTGGTGATCCCAGCGGTGCCTGCTCATGCAGACCTATCCATGACATCTTTGCATGTGTTACTCTGGTTTTTTTTTTTCCTGCCTCCACACTGTGCCTTAAAGACCTGTAGGACTCCCCAGATGGGTGGTGCGGGCTGTGGGCCCCTGAGCTCATGCCAAGAAGCATCCCTGCAATCAGGCTGCCCAAGTTCCCCCAGCGATTTCATTTTGATGCAGCCGTCTTCACTTCCTTGGTGAAATGGTGCCAGGTTATTTTTGTGAAGTGCTAAGCAGCTGCTGGACCTCTCTGAAGAATTGTCTCACTTGAAGACTGTAAGTGACTCTGGTGTACTGTTTGTGAAAAACTTATTTGTAAAGCCCTTTGGGATGAAATCTTACCCGTGTGGTTACTGGCTGGCTGAAGAGAGACTTAAGCCTCTGAAAAAATAGGGAGTAAATCCATGGAATAATCTCATAGCTCCTTGTATCGGCCAAGCTTGGTTTATCTTCCTCTTGGAAAGAACCTAATATCCCCTGAAAAACTTTGATTGCTTTTAAAGCAGGGGTTAATGGTGCTAAGCCCCTTCTCAGTCCATATGGGCTTCTGGTTTCTGTGTGCTATGGGTTGGGCCCATTTTATTGCTATTTCTGCACTGTCTTCATAAAATGCCAAAGCTCACGTACATTTGGGTTATAATTGGAGGCAGGATTGTTCATAAGCTGTGCTTTTATGATCTGCTGCTGACCGCACTGTTGTAAGATGGCTTTGCACGTGAAGCCATCAGGAGGATGGTGCACTTGGCCACGAGCAGTGCTCCTCATTTGGTATCTTCCGCCCAGATTTAGCTCCCCAGTGGCAGAAGACAAATGCATTTTCTTTTCTTTGTTGCTATGCCTTTATCTTTCTGGGATATTACTTGGTATTCTTCGCAGTGAGCTGGTGTCTGTCTATTTCTGCTACACCGCCCACCACAGCATCGCCGTATTTTTAACTACATCTTCTAATCCCTCATCCAACGAGCAAAACTGAGAATGCTACAGGAAGGAAAATGAGTCTCTCAAAGTGAGCTGGCTCTGAACAGAGGAACTGAAACCTACCGGTGAATAGAAAGCAGAGCTCAGAATGAACATAGGGCATTTGGGTGCCATGGTGCATGGGGAGTCTCTCACCTGCTGATCCCCAAGGCAGCAGCAGCAGGAGATGTCCCCTGGGAACAGGTGATCCCCCGCGCCTTTGGACAGATGAAGGCATTGAGTTTATTGCACCTATAAGCACTTCATGGCTGAGTTTAGCTGCACAATTGGATCAGCACACAGGAATTCTAATGCCTAAGCTTCTTTTGCTGCTGCCAAACAAAAAAAAAACAAACCCTGAATACCCAAAATTAGTGAAGAATTTTGGTTTTAATATGATTCTGCAAAAATGAATTCTGGTGGCAGGTGCCCATCAAATGCCTGCTCTGACTTCAACTGCAGCATTTTCCTCTCTCTGGTGACCAAGAATAGGACACAAAGAAATGAAATGAAGCTGCATCAGGGGAAGTTCACACTAGACATTAGGAAAAGGTTCTTCACAGAGAGGGTGGTGGGTTGCTGGAACAAGTTCCCCAGGGAAGTGGTCACAGCACCAAACCTATCAGAGTTCAAGGATTGCCTGAACAATGCTCTTAGTCGTGTGGTTTAGTTTTAGGTAGTCCTGTGAGGAGCCCAAAATGGGACTCAGTGATACTTACGGTTCCCTTCTAACTTGAGATAGTCTATGATTCTGTGATTTCACTGCTGACAGTTTAGGTACCTCTAGGCTATGTGGCACATTTATTAAAGAACAGTATAAAAGACAAGCATGATCATTTTGTAAAGATGGATATTACAGTAAAAGGCAGGTGACTTTTCCTTCCCCCTTCCCCAACAAACAACATGATGATTTATCAAAGGGACAAAAGGCTGGTGCTGCGAAGGAATGCAGACCTGTCTCCTGTAGCTTTTCCTGCTCAAAATTCCTAGGAAGGAGGCCTTTTAAGTAATCCTGATTTTCGGAAGTGAAACTGCAGTTTGAATAGCCAAGTAACTTTAGGAATTTGTGGGTGAGGTGACAGCCAGTGTGGCTTCACAAAGGGCGAATCGTCCCTGACAATTATGGAGGCTTTCTGCAGGGAGGTCACAGTGTTGGTGGATAAGGGAAGAGTGACTGTCATCATCTGCCTGGATTTATCCCAAGTGTTTGACACTGTCTTGCACAACATCCTTGACTCTGAACTGGAGAGGCATGGATTTGACAGATGGACAACTTGAGGGATGAGAAATTGGCTGGATAGTCACACTCAAGGAACTGTGGTCAACAGCATGATGGGAGAGTATGCACCAGTGGTGAGTGATGTGTGGCACTCTCAGGGGTCAGTGTTATTGGGACTGGCACTGTTCACATATTTGTTGGCAGCACGGATTGAGCACACCCTCAGCAGATGCGCCAATGACACCAGGCTGTGTGTGCAGTCAGCACGCTGGAGGGAAGGGACCTTGACAGGCTTGAGAGGGTCCATGTGAACCTCATGAATGTTCACCTTCAGCAAGGCCAAATGCAAGGTCCTGCACCTGATTCAGGGCAATCCCAAGAACATGGAATTTGTCCATGGCAGGGAGGTTGGGACTAGACAATTTTCAAGGTCCCTTCCAACTGAAACCATTCTATGACTCCATGACAATAGAAAAGGATTCCTGTTCCTTGCTGCGGGCAATACGATCATATTGATGAGTAAGAAGCATCAGCAGTTGCCAAAAGACTATTTCAAGTTGCTACAGGAGTGCAGCTTCTGTATAGAGGTGTAATGGCATTGCAGCGCTATGGAGAAGTGGAACAAATTGTTGTTCCAAGTTGGTGACTCTGACCTTCCAGGTTAGATGGAGCAGCTAGTGAAAAACACACCAAATGGTGCAGTTAATCTCTTCTGACAAGAGGGGAAAAAATTTGTGGAGTAATTGTTTCTGAGTTCAAAAGGTGTTAAAATGAAAGGGAGAAAGCAAGTTTAAAATGGAGAAAATTCAAGGATGGTATCCATAATTAGTTGCAGGATCTGCTGACCTGCATAGCTGAACTCTGCAATTATACTATTGTGTTCAAAGTATCCTAGAGGTGCTTAATAAATAACCACAAATGTGTGAACCTGGAAGCTGCAGGCTTGCCAAGTGCCTGCTTGATCAATGCTTTCTCTGCAATAGAGTGTCCACCAGTGAACCAGCTGCTTATGTTCCTCCTGTTTGTCCTTATATGGATACAGGCGAATTCATAGAATCCTGGAATGGTTTGGGCTGGAAGGGACCTTAAAGGTCATCTAGTTCCAACCCCTCAGGCATGGGCAGGGACACCTCCCACTAAACCAGGTTGCTCAAAACACCATCCAACCTTTCCTTGGATGGGGCATCCACAGTTTCTCTGGGCAGCCTGTGCCAGTGCCTCACCACCCTCAGAGTAAAGAATTTCTTCCTGATACCCAATCTAAACATCGCCTCTTTCAGTCTGAAGCCATCCCCCCTTGTTCTATCACTCCATGGCCTTGTAAAAAGTCCCTCTCCAGCTCTCTTGGAGCCCCTTTTAGATACTGAAGGTGCTGTAAGGTCTCCCCGGAGCCTCTTCTTCTCCAGGCTGAACAACCCTGCCCTGAGGTTTTCTCAGCCTGTCTTTGTAGGAGAGGTGCTCCATATCTTGGATCATCTTCATGGCCTCCTCTGGACTCACTCCACGAGGCTGATGTCCTTCTTATGCTGGGAGCCTCAGAGCAGAATGCAAAACCTGATAAAAATACATTGTTGAGATGGAAGTTTTTGACTATCTGCAGGAATTGGCAAGTCTAGTTGTTCAAGCTGCAAATGTGAATATTCCATATGATGCATCTCCTCAGAGAAACTGCACGAGCCTGGAGGGCAAATTATGGTCCCAACAAGATCATTAATACCCTTTGCATAATCTTTCACCCTTCATTTTGTTACTGAGAGGCTAAATTTTATATTTTTTTCCAAAACAAGCTTGCACTAAATTAAAAATGGAGGAAAAGGAACTTGTTTTGCATTTTTCTTTTGCTGAAGGTGGTTGCCTCAAATCTGCTCTTTGATATTGGAAATTGATTTTAGATCCTTGGATTTTGGACAGTTGTTATTTATCCACACAAGGCATACACCCTGAGGAAATGTTGCTTCCTTCAACAGCAGATTGAATCAAATGTTTTTGCTGACATATTTTTCCCTGTGACAACTGACACTGCAGTTGCCACATATTTCAGTGGTTTAGCACAGAGACATTTGAAGAGAAGGAGAGAAACGCTTCTAAGAAAGTAATGTGAGAATGCTGTTCCTGGAAATGAAGATAAGCATGTAATATTCCCATAGTGGCTATGTTGAAATATTTCTACTGAAGAGGAAAATAGATAGAGACTCTTTGTTAGAGGTGGTGGAGTCAGGTTTGGCCAGATTTTAAGAGGAAAATATTCTGATGTCTGGGTATATAATCTTATCCCAAATATAATTATGAAAGGAGACTTATCCCAGGATATTCACTGAATTGAAGGAGCTACACTGTCCATGTTAGGAGGTAATTTCCAGTCATAGTAAAATCAGTGTAAATTTTCTGGGGTGTGTGTATTTAGTTCCTGAAAAAGGGGAAGGCTGTGGAAGAGTATTCCCATCTTTTCTCCTGTTGAGCTGTAAACCCTACAGAGCACCAGTCTCGCTGGTGCCAAGGGCTTGGTTCAGCTACCTGAGATCTACTGCAGTGCAATTCATTTCCAAACCCAAGGAATTTCCTCTCTGTTCCTATTGCCTTCTAGGCATGATAACCTGTTTTTGCATTTTTTTCTCTTGTCTCTCATATCTCCAAAACATGTTTATCCCCTTCTCCCTTTTTTTAACTCTCTCTCTTTCTCTCATATCCAAAACCTGTTTAGACCACCTCCTTTTTTTTCACCAACCTTGCAGTAATATTTACAAACAAGAAATGTCTGCTGTTGTTTAAGGAGGATCCAGACACACTTTTCAAAACTGAAGGCAGTTATCAAGATACATGGAAATTGATGCCAATCTTTAAAATGAAAACAAACACGAGGACAGATGGTTTCTTTAAATAACAGAATTTATGATAATTTTTAAATCCACCTATGGGCATCCATTAGAGCAAATCATTTTCAGTCCTGTGTTTTCTAAGCCTTAGTATGAATTCTATGAAGATTTGAAGCATTTCAGCTGAACTTCTGTGGAAAACAGCTGCTGCCCACTGCTTCCTACTTGCAGTGCCAGCTTTGTAGGGGTGGATGTTTGATTTTAGTATCATGGTGTCTCCCAGAGATGCTCATTATCGCTGTCTCTGCCCTTATCTTCAGCTACAGTACAGCATGGATGTCCGACTTCCCTCTTGCCTTTTCTTGTGCAACAAGACAAAATGGGTCAAATTGCTGGTATTGTTATTTCTGCTATTCATAAGGTAGATACAGGATATGGGGGCTTCTTCCTATGATACATTTTAATCCTTAAAAGTCATTGCTTGATTTTGAAGGGGAAGACAGTTTTTTTCTATTTATTCCAGCATGAGTAGGGCTGGACTCCTGACCTTTTCTCCTGAGAGCCAGTTTGATTCCTGCAGGAGTCAGGATGGGGTGACCCGTGCCTCTCTCTTTGTGCGCAGGAGGAAGGGTAGGACCTCCCAACATCTGCTACTAGGAGAGGCTCACTGCAAAACCCCGTCCTCAGTCGTGTTCATGAACTAAAGGTGGAGAAGGGATAGTGCTTAAGGGGTAAAAACCACTGACACTGAAGGTGATGCTTCATTACTAGAATCACTTTTCATCTGAGGAACTCACTGTTCTTGTTAGGAACGAACCTTTCACTGCCTCTTTGAGATTTTGTGCAACAGGCAGAAACTAGGGAAAGTTGCTCCCTGCCATTCCTACACAAGAGCTGTGCCCAGAGCTGTATCTCAAACCTTCCTTTAGCTGTAAGATTTTTGTGAGCCTGGTGCCTTTTGTCCTTGGAGACTTTCTGTGTAAGGTGTGTCCGTTCACTTATCTCAGACTGGGATCACGCAAACTTATGGTTTAGGTCAGCAACCTGTAAAATGAGGCTGAAAACCTTATAATTTAAGTGGCTCATGTAAAGCTTCATGAAAGTTTGTTAAAGCACAAACATGGAAAAATAAAAGGAGGTGACAGGATAGCTGAAAAAGCAAACTTCAAAACAAATTTGTTGATATCAATGTGCTGCTGTGTTGATGCATGAGATTATACAGAATTAAAGTCAAGTGTTTCATTTCTTCCTTTAAAGGTGATATCTATAGTCAGGTTACTCACTGACCAGCAGCTGGAGAGCTTCTTCATGCCCCACTGGGGGAACACGGGTTTAGTTTCACACTTTGGACAGCACAGTGAGCTGAGTCTGGCTCCTTTAGAAACCATTGCCCCCTCCTCCTTGACAATAATATAGCTCAGGTGAGGTTATGAGAAGAAAATATTGTCCATTGGGTGTTTGCAGTATTACTTTTCAAAAGCAGGTAGAGAAAGCTGAGACTTGGTTTTACTTCGTTGCAGCTAGTGTAGATCAGGGCAGGGGAAGGTGAGAAGATGGTCGAATCTGTGAAATAGCGTAAATGGAAAGAAATAGAATTTCTTTCCATTTAGAATTTCTTTCCATTTAGGTGCAATGAAAGCAAAGATGAGCTCTGAAGAGGAAAGGAAGTGACCTGGGTGAGAGAAATGTAGATAAAAACTTCCCCTAGCAAAAGATGCATGTAGCAGATGGAGTTGGTATTGCAAAGTGACATGAAATTTGGGGATAATGGCCCAGCAAAGATGATCGCTTGGCTGGGCTCGAGGGTGATGACTCCATTTCACAGATGTAGAGTTGAGGGTTCTAATCTGAAACCAAACGTGGGTGAAGCTTTTCCAGCTCTTCTCTGGTGAAAATATACACTTCAGTGCTGTGCTGTGGCACTATTGTTCTGGTGTGGATGGGTTGGCAGTGTGGTGTGCCCTTGTTGGTTCAGGATATGAAGGCTAAAACTGGAATTCTACTTTGCCTGATTCTGGATGACTTGGGATGAAAAACTCTTCATACAATCACATAGGGTTAGGTTTAAATCTGGATTGTCCACATCCTAGGCAAATATCTTAGGCATTTAGCTACAGAGCATGAGAGACTGTGCTGTCTTTAAGGAAACTGATGTATTTCCATAAAACATGCTATTCTAGTGCTGTTGTAGTGGTCATCATCTAGGGATCTAAATGAGATAATCTTTGAAGGGAGAGGGAATGTTTTATTGAACCAACTTATATACCTTTCAAAAACCAGGCAAGATTATGGTTACACAACCCTTTACAGACCTGAAATGAAAGTTTCTCACAAAGAAGCGAAGAAAATATCAAAGCCACACAGAAAAAAAGATAATTCTCTGAAGTAAAACTACTGCTTTTCTTTTCAGTGATGTAAAGCCTCAGACTAACTTTCCATTAAATTTGCCCATAGGAGGGAAGGAGAGGGAGGAAAAAACAGGCTGAAAAGAAATAAAAGGAGAAAAAGACAGGTAAAAATTTAGGGAAAGAGATGATTGAAACTCTTTTTTTTCAGACTGAAGGAGGGGTTTGTATCAAAAAGCTTGTTCTTTCTTCTGACTGTAAGAATTGTTATAATAAAAGAATTATTCCTGCCAGCTTTGCCTCTACAGATTGTCTTTGCTTCATGAGACAGCACTTTTTGATGCCATTTCATGTAGTTAATGCTGCTCTGCCCAGCCATAGCAGTTTAGCTGCTGTTTGGCAAGGGGCTGCTTCTTATAAAGTGACATTAAAATGGAAGTAACAGATAAGACTCTTCTGACATGCATTGCAAATTATTTGAGATCAAAGTCACATTCTTGTTTTAATTGGGGAATGGAAATCTAAGAACCATATTTCAAAAATGAAGAAAAATTCATTTTACATGGATCAGATTTTCACAAGAGCATATATCGGCTCTGATTTTTCCAGGGAGGAGGACCAGCTGGATGCTATTTATGTAGAAAATTGGCCTTTGTCTTTAAAGGCTCACATAGATGTGGAGTATTTGAATTATTTGAAAGTTGATGTTTGTTTTTCAGTGATGAACAGCGTGGAAAATGTGATTCTAAGCCTGTCTGTGTGTATTGCAGAATGGGGGCAGCAGGCATTTTGACCCTAGCACTTTGCTCTACGGCACAGCTGGACAGGTCCTGTTATAGTATTGGGATAATTCTGTTGCAAGAGAAACAGCAAAGGATTTGGGAGTCCTAAGTACTAGTAGTATAAAGGATGGGGAAAAAACCACCACCACCTTTGGAAAAGCTTGAGGATGGCACTTCAAAGGCCGTACTGGCTTGTTAGGCAAGATTATTAGTACTAATAAGAGGAAATGCACTCGTGTCAATAGCTCCCTTATGGTAATTTTTAGCTACTCCATATAACTAATGGTATTTTCAAAGCTCACTCAGCACAAGCTCATTAAACAAAGATAGGCATTTATTTAAACTATTTATAAAGTTCAGTGTGGAAAGGAGAAGAAAGAAAATGTCTTATTAAAGAAGAAGGTGAAAATGAAGTACCCACAGGGTACAGCCCATGCAAGGTATCTAAGTAATTCGACATGAAAACGACATCTGATTTACTGTGGAAAATCCTGACATTGCTGACCAAGATGTAACAATATCCTAGCTTTGAAGGTCGAAGTAAGAGAAAAATCAATCCTGAAATACAATGTGATTTCCTAGCACCGAGACTTAGGAAGCGGAGGGGTTTGTTTAGAGGAGACGCAGTGCACTTGGCATCACAGCTCCCACTGCAGTTCCGCTCCTTTTGGATACCATCTTCTCTCCCCAGAAAGGTCACATCTGTGCCTGCAAGTGCACAGGCGTTGGGTGTGGGTGTGAGCTCAGTCCCTGCAGCTTCCCACGTTCCTTCTGAGCTCCAGCCACACTTGTGTGCTCCGGGCCTGCGTCAGGATAACCCTGATTGCCAAATACTGGGGATTTCAGCTGGCTGCTCTAGTGTGTGTGGGTGAGGGGAAGCCAAGGGGCCAGACACAGACTGGTTTTCCCTGTAGATGCAGAATTTGGCTCTTGAGGTCTGGAATGTGTTTTCCTTTGCTTTTTTGGTTTATTCTGTCTGAAGTATCTGAGGTTGGTCTGTCTGGCCTGGCAATGCTGAGGATGAGAGCCCCAGCTCTGCGTTGGTGTCGCATACAGGGATTGACACCTTTGGGGTCCCACCAAACTCCAAGAGCCTGCTGCAGTCTTATATCTTGGGGCTTTACCCCATCACCTTCCCCAGTATGTGTTGTGATCCAAGTACAGCACTCAGCTGGCCATGCTTCACCAAATCAAAATTTCTGGTGCTTCCTCAGAATTTCTGAGGTTTTCCGATCTTCATAGTCAGATTGCATACTTGTAAATTACATGTGTTTAAATTAAAACAACTAATCTAAAGACTCTGCTGCACCTTTAGTTGTTTCTCCGTACTTCAAAAGGATGATACTGAGCCTTTTGTTGGGTATCATGAGAAGAAACTTGAATTTTAAGAATGCATTTTGAGATACACATCCTGATTTATATTGAGTCCATCTGGGAGACGAGCTGTTGAGAAAATCCAATGCAAAGGAAACAAAACCATGCCATTGTGTTGCTACACAGAAAAATGCATCATACTGCAGATTTGCACTTGTGGTTTAAGGTGATGACGAGCAGCAAGCGTATTTCCAGGGCTTCCTTCGTGAGCAGATTACTGAAACCCAAATTCCTTCAGATGTCTGAGCTCAGCCATGGAAGCATTAAGTTAAAAGAATCAGAAACTTGACTAAGACTGCTCACTGAAACCTTTATTAAACTTTAAAGAAGGCAATGAAGCAAGGATTAGATGTAGCTGGGTGTGGAAAATAGCTGTGGAAACAGGTGTTGCTTGTCAGTTTGAGTTTGACTTTGATGCTCAAGCAAGCTGAGGCAAGTGGGGACAGAGCTAGTGGGCACATAGGGCAGTGCAGGTGCACTGAGTTAGCTGGAATTGCAGCCTCTCGCTGCAATCCCCAGAAATGTGCTCATGGGAAGCTAGCCGTCCAGCATCTTGGGGTGGAGGAGTCATCTGGCTTTCTCTAGTCAGTGTCCAGTGTGCAGACTCTCGTCTTCAGTCCAAAACTGCTGCAAATTCAAGAGGGGATCATACCTGACTGTGGCAGTTGTGCCACAGAGCGTAGGATTTGTCTTTAATGCTGGGATTTAGTGCAGATGCTGCCAGACATGGTACCTGTGTGCCCATGGACACGGGGGCTGTTGCCAGGCCAGTTGTTAAAGGCAGAGAAATTGAGGTACAGAGTGTCCTAAATCCTGGGAGGGGCACTGATGAGTGAAATCTAAGGTCTGCGCTATGGGTCTCCCTTGTCCAAGGATGCCTTCCCTCTGAAACATGACTGTATGTGTCTATATATGCATAAGCATATTTTTGTGTGTGTATTTTTGCATTGTTCTGTAAATGAAAGTTTGTATTATGTAAGCACTTTCCTTGAACTTTCCCTGCTGGGATTGTGAGGATAGAGGATGGAGACAATGACACTTTGTTTTGATTTCTAGCCCAAGTTACTGTGTACAGTGATTCAAGTGTGGCTTCTAGACAGGACTTATTTATATTTGTCCATTAGATTTGGCAAAAGGCTGCATGTTTGTTTACACTACTGCAATTCAAATCTATTTGTCTGCTACACTTAATGGCAGAATGTGTGGGCTTTTATATATATGGAGAGATCTATTTATATATAGACATATTCAGGCAGAAAGCAAAAAATTATTTTTTTTTTCATTAGTACACGATTTAACAGGCAACAGGAAAAGGGAACTTTGTGATAAACTTGCAAGGTGTCAGATCAGAAGATACAAAACCCAGAGAAATAGGCATGGGAACATAGATGAGAAAGACTGTTCAAAGAAAAGCACATGAAAATTAGTATCAGCTGTTTTAAAGGTAAATATCAGATAAATGCTGTCTTTGTAATGATAATCATGATAGTGTTCATATAATGGTTAATCGTATCACTGTTTTGATGAGGAGCCCAGGAATCCCAGAACACTTTAAAGATGTTCAAGTAACTCAGCAATCTGGCAGAGTTGTTGTAATTATCTCTATTTTGCTGTTAGTAGGAAAAGTAAGGTTAAATGACATGCCAAAGGTCAGATTCCAGATTAGATGTACTGCTGGGAATAGGGAACAGGCTCAGATTCTTTCAATCCATGGGTTTAATTCAAATGTTTGAAATGGGAAGACCTTGCCATGTTGGGAATTCACATTTGAGATCACTCTTCAGAAAGCTGGTTGTCTTCTGTGTTTTTTTCTGCAGTGGAAATAAGCCCAAATTTCAGCCATGAGAAGATTAGGAGTGCTGTGGATGCAGTTGTGCAGATGTCTGAGATGAGCTTCATTTCTCCTAACTCTGAATGTCTACATCCGTCCTGGTCCCAGTAGGCTCCTTGTGTAATCAATGGAGAGAAAAAACTGCTGCTAGCGTGATTCATCTGACCTGTTTTAGCCACCTACTTTAGGAGTAGATGAAGCACGCTCTAGAAACACTTTTATTTCTTCTGATTTTAAGGGAGTCCAAATGAAGAATTGACACTTAGAGATTGTCTGGACTGGACAAGGTGAAGCAGAACTCAGAACAGTGTAAGCAGCTGTAATATTTTGTCTGGCTCAAATTGTGGCTTACAGGAGTTTATCTTCTTTACAGTGGGGTTTTGCATGTGTCACTTTTCATTTTATCTTCTTTACTGCAACTTTTGGCCCCTGTGTTTTAATGTCCATTAGATTTAACTACAGTTTTAGAGTACAAACATGGGAATGACCCAGGTACTGTCTCATTGACTTGGGTGAGACCACAGCTTTGAATTTGGTTTATTGCTTGAATGCATCTCTTTATTGCAGGAGATGGAGTAAATGAGCTCCCTTGTAACATATTATGATTGTCAAGACAGAGCTTGACTTCTGATTGGAGTACAAGCACCTCTTCCAACAACATCACCTACTGCCCTCTTGTAGGGAGCATTTTAGGGGTTCTGTTCATCATTACCCTGATTCTTACCACATCCCTGGGATGTTCTTTTTCTTTCAGTTTACTTTAAATTCTCCTTGAAATATATTTAAAATGCAGTGCCTGTGATGCTTACATAGCCATCTGAAGACCACTTTTACAGGGGTACCCAAAGCACTACTGCATCAGTGTTCTTAGGTTAATGCGCTCCTGTGTATCCATACAGGCTATTTCCAAAAGCTCTCTCTGTATGTTAAGTTGTATGATGTGCCTTGTGATTTTTGTTGTGCTGTGGCTCTATTATGTATCTGTAATAGCCCCCAACCCACTGAAATTCTGTACTGAGATGTCATGAAGCTTTCCAAGGGAAAGATGCAATTTAAAAGTCTAAAGAGCTACCTGTTCCTGGATAGTAAAACCCATCCAAATGAGGAAAACTGAGAATAGCTTCCTTCCTGTTCTACCTATCCACCCTTTGGAATGCTGGAGAAGTTGTGGAGAGAATTGCAAAGGATTTCAAAAGGTTCCTGGTGTATTAAACAGCTGAAACACAAAAGTGGATATGTCAAACTGTATCTGAGCTTCTCCTGGTTTGCGACTTACATTGACAATGTGTAACTTTTGTCATCTCGGTTGGGTGTTACTATCTTTATGCTTTGAATCAATTAGTTAATGAAGCTGGGATAGCTGACATTTGCCTGAAACCACTTGTTTTTCTGAAGTGTTTTGTTTTAAATGTCATCCTAGACCAGCCTTGTTTCACTGGTGCAGTAGTTTGCAAACACTAAAAAGGAAATTCCCTTCAAGAAATAATCCCTGTGCTCCTGTTTACATGATCTTGTCAAAGTCTGAAATTGTTGTGTTCTTTTTAGAGTAGCTGGGGATGTTCTCCATGCAGTACTACTTTATTCCTGCACTGGATCTGGATTATAATTCATTAACCATTGAAATAGCAAGGAATAAGGATGGACCTTAAACATGGTTCGTGCTTTCTGAAAACTCAGGCAGATGGGCCCATTGCATCTAGTTTACATTTTAAATTCTTTGCCACAAAGATAACTGATAACTTTTCTTTTAAAAGCTGAACTCTGGGACAAGAAATCCCATATCCTTTCTTACACCTGACTAAGCTTTTGCATCTCACTACTCTGAGAGATACTGCTGTGCACTGAAAAGTGCACATGAATATCCTGAGCCAAGAGTTATTCCAACCAAGCCTATGTTGAACTAAAGGCTACAATTATCTACATGTCCCAGGAGCTGATCTCTTCTTCCCCTGTACTGCCAGCTGCAGAGTTATTGAACTTGTGTGTTTCTATGCTTCCAAATGTCTTAGCAAATATTAAGCAGATGAATATGTAAATAATGTTAAATGTTCCTGTGCTAGCATCTTTATCGCAGTTATAAGGTGGCAGTTGCTGTCCCTTTAGTAAGAGAGGCTCGGATTTTAGTTTTTTGTTTAATTTGGAAGTGAATTGATAATTCTCTTCTTGCCAACTCTGACACATGAGACAGTGAACTTCACAGTGAAATTTGACTATAATAAAACACATAATCTGTTTCACTTAGTTTTAAAGGAGGCAGTTGTTTAAAGCAGCTGGTGAAGTACACAGATGTTCTGGTTGAGGGCAATCCAATATTGAAATGGCATAATGTGGCAACAAAGTCTCATTTTAAAATGAATGTCTGACAAAAGAAATATTTAGTTAAGCACCCTACCCTTAATTATAGTGGCAGATATTTTTCATCTGGAAGCATGTGTTCAAAAGGTGCTGAACAACCAAGCCTTCTTTCTGGCAGAAAATGCTGTGTTGCAGTTCTTTAAGACAGAAAAGATGCATTCACTGGCTTGCTGGACTCAATTCCGCTCTGTGAGTTTGCTGCCTGAGCCTGCAAGTGAAATGACAGTGGCTGTGCAAAGAGGTTCATTCATCGACAGACATAAGTGTTGTGAAGTCATACAAGAAAAGAAAGCCGAAGGTACCGTGCTTGTGTCAGGGTCCTGCTCCTCTACAGGGACCAGCAGAGTTGAATTTTTAAGCTGGGAAGGAGACCAGCTGCCTCAGTGAGTTTCCTTGTGGAGACAGCTTTTGATCATAATATTTTACTCATCTTCATGAATGCCTGCCCAGTGAAGTGTGGAAGTGTTGGGCTTTCTCTCCCTGCTGCAGAAGAGGAGGTCAACTTATGTAATTTCCTTGCACTTCATTTCTTTGAATTTGCACAGCTGCCCTCTCTGGACTGCAAAGTCCTTGGCCCTAGGGCTTGCCAGTTTTGGAAGCTTCTAAATGTCAAGTCTAATCTCAGATTTCATTTTTAAAAATTACAAAGTTCTGTGACTTTTTGCTTGCAGAGAAAATGGAGCTATTCCCAGTCAGTCAAATCTTGGTGCCATTATGTTTGTGGGTATAAGGTGGGAGAGAGAATGAGATGTGACTGTTTCATATTCCTGTAATAAAATGAGGCCTGGTGCCTTCAATTACACCAATTAAATCAGTTAAATAGTAGCTTTCCTTGTTATCACAAGGCCCCTGCTTTACACAGACCTGTTCTCTAGTGCAGCCTCCAGCATCAGAAGCCCTTCATAGCCCGCCCTGGCCAGGAAAACACTGGGGCAGTTCTGTATTGCCTGGTTCCTGAGGTGGGAGCTCATCACAGAAGACGTCGAAGAGGCTGAGGGGAGAGGGAGGGTGAGGGGTGCCAGAGTAGTTGAACCTGTGGGAGTATGGTAAAACAAGCAGTTGTGGGTATTTTCTCATTCCCTCTCCTGGCTGCCCAGATTGAAGCCATTACTGTAATAAGGTTTCAGGAGTCTAGCCAGGAATAGAAGGTAGGTAGGTAGTAGTATCAAAAGTTTAGTCTGTGACTGAAACTAAAAACCACTCTGCCCTCTTCCGTAGCCTCCAAGGCTTCCTCCCTTGGTGCAGATCATTTTACCTCCTTCCCTGAGCCCCTCCAACTGCCAGTTCACCACTTTTAGCCTGAGGGTTGTCATTTCTGCCTACCTTCCCTGCCCACCAGCTGTTGACTTAGTGTTAGTCAGACCTTGTGCAGCTGTCAGGGGGGCTGTGGTTGCCCCTGTATGAGTAGGCTGTTTTCTGATGTTTCCTGCCAGCAGAGGTGGTGCAGAGACGGTGAAGCTCATGTCGTCAGATAGCACTCGACTAAGCTGAGCTTCATGTCTGCATTGGCATGATCCCAGGTTATTAGTGCCATGGTAATTTTGACTGAGTTGTACGCACAGAACTTGAAGTCACACTTCTTGTTTGCAGGAGAGGCGCAGTGTTTGTCCTTCTGCCATCCTTGTCAGTGAAACAATTTGTCTTTCCTATACTGATGTGTGTCACCCAATGTTGTTTTGATTAACTGCTTACATTTTCTGGAATGGCGTCATCACAGAGACCCCCTGTCTCAGAGTGTTGTAACCCTGCTGCCTGCTTGTATGGTCTTGGAGGCAGCGATAAGAAGAGCCTTGTTCTAGTAGTGTCTCTCTTCCCAGCCTTCAGAGGACATGAAGCATGTATGGCATGTAGGAGCTCTTCTCTGAGCTGGAAGGATGAAGGTAGAAAGTATTGAGTTCAGCAACTTCACCATTTCAGTGCAGAACATTCTCAGATTTATTCTTATTTCCACCACTGTTACAGAGAGTCAGGATGGATTTCAGAAAGGAGATGGTGGGATGTGGTGGATGGATTGGGAGCAGGGCCTGGGAACACCTGGGGTTTCTTCCTAGGCTTGTGCTAACACTGGGGCTTCTTGAGCAAAACAGATTCACTGTCTACAAAACGAGGACAGGGAGACTCCTGGAGTGTAAACCTACTAAGGCTGCAACACTCTTCTTTTGGAAACAGCTTCTACTCAGGTGTTTTTCTTTTGAATGACCATTCCTGGACAAAGTTATGTCTGTATTTTCATGTCACACTGTTTTTTAATGTAGTCACATTAAAGGAGTAGAACCCTGACACAAGCACGTTACCTTTGGCTTTCTTTCATCAAAGCCAACCTGTGGCAGGAGGTGAGGATATACAGGCTTTAACACATTCATTCAGATTTAACTACCTTTCCAGGAAAATATTTAAAAGTACCTTCTCCACATAAGAGGTTTTCTATTGCTAGACATCCTGAAAATGAATGTGCTGCCTCGGGGCAAATGCAGTATCTTCTTATTGCTTATAACAGGGTTACTTTAAATCTTCTGCCTTTATTGAGAAAATTATCATCCTTGCCGAGGATCCCTTGTTGAGGATCCCTCCATTAGTCTATCAGGAGGCGGTTAGTAGAGAAGTAGATGAGTCATGTGAAGCCTTGTGTCTCTTAGTGCATGTTTGCAAACCTAATTTTAGTCAGTCTACTCCATTCTGCTCTGTCAAAATTAGATAACATTGTTACAGCTATGCAAGTGTGTAAATCAAAAAGATTCTCCTGATAAATATAATTAGGAAAAGCCATTCCCATTAGCTGTGTTTAGCTGTATTCAGTCGTGGATCACAAATACATCTTTTTTTTTGTTTGGGTTTTTTTTTTTCTACAAAGTACCTAAATTTTGGGTTCTAAGACTGCTCTCAGACCCACTGGCTTCAGCAGGCTTTGTGCCACGTCCTTAACTGTGCACACATCCTAATGTGTGCCTGACATTTCCTGTGCATCTTCCTGCTTAAAAGTGATTGTTACCACTACAATGTTCTGCCTGCAAATGCCCTCATGAGGCACAGCAGCAGTTTAGATAAAGATTTCCTGACTTGCCAGGAAATTGTCCTGTTTACAGTTAATTTTTGAGATGTCACACTGCATCCATTAGATTTGTATTTGAGCACCTCTTACCGGTGAATGTAACCCTTTTGCCCTTGGGAAGTAGGGGATCTGACAGGTGTTTTTGTAGTCACAAACTGAAGTAAACATGGACTGGGACAGGAGCAAAACCTGCTACAAAACATCAACAAAACACATCTGAAAAGGAAGAAAGAAACTGATAGCTTTTGCAAATTGACTCTTAAATACTACATCTGATGCCATTGCAACAGGCTTTTAGCAGTATTTGTTACTTCTGATTAAATTTGTTAGATGTACTTGATGACAACAGTCTATTTAAACATCCATTCATACTCTTGCTCCAGCGTGTTTTAGAGTCCTATAGGTATTATACTTGGAGTTGTGGGGACACACACAGCCTCTTTTCTTTTTTTCTGGAACTTTTGTTCTGATTTGCCAGCCGGGGCACTTTGCTCCTGGGATCGCTTTGGCTTTTTGTCTAAAGAGGACCAGACATAGAGTCTCTGGACTTGTGTTTCTCTCCAAATGCTCATGTTGGAGAAGTGAACTTAAGTCACAAAATCTTCTTTGCTCCTGCCTTTTCTCCCAAACACATCGTCTGTCTGCTAGCAGGGGTTATCTCAGAGAGAGCTATACTTCCTGTCTGTGGAAAAGGTGGCTAACTCCAAACGGGAGTGAGTGAACACAGTGGTTAAAGAAAAGAAAGAAGGCTGGCCTGTCCCCTTGTGTGCAGCCTGCATGGGGAACGAGTGACTCATGCTTTGGATAGCATGTTACAGGCTTTTCGCAGCTTGGGATCCCACAGTTGCAGCTGATGTGTAACCAGTCATCCAGCATGGCTGGAGTGTGGGGCCGTGGAGCAGGAAAAGCGCTGGGACGTGGTCCAGAAGGAGACTACTGCACTGGAAAATCTCCTAAAAATGTATCATTTAGCAAGATCTTAATGCCAAAGGGCATCATCTTATCTCACAGTCAGGAGTGAATGTGGGATCTTATCCTCTGGGATAAAAGGGGCTGGGGAGGAGAGATTGAAATATCTCCGTCTTGGCCTTACTGATCCTTCAGACTTCTCTTATCCTGTGGGTTTTTCCCTTTCCTTCTGCAGCCAGTGTCCTGCTATGTGCCGAGGGAGGGCAGAGCCCTTGCTTCCATTGCACCTGTTTTCTGGGTAAACAGATTCACTGCTGTTGACAGTGGTCCACAAGCTCCTCAGTCTGTTAAAGTTCCATTTAAATAAACAAAGCATATTTTCAGTGATACTCAATGTTTGGCCACGGTAGCAGAGAGCCCCAGCAGGTGTCTTCAAGGCCTCTAGAAATGAGACAACAATCCCCAAGCGGAACATGCAGTGGGCTGGCTGCTCAGCTAATGGAAGCTGGCCAGCCTTCACTGGATTTGACCCAGGACAACTAGATTAACACAACACCAAAAAAATCCCACTTGTTTTCTTTCTAACCAGCAATATCCCCTTCTCTTCTATCTCTCAGCAATCTGTCCTGCCCCCTCATCTTTCCCCAACACTCTTTTTCTGATCTTTTCCTTTCTTCCTTCTGCCACAAGGATCAGAAGTTGTGTGTTACTTCAGTTGTGGGGTTACTCCAGACTAGCAACACACCAGTTGCTAGTCTGGAGTAACCCCAGAACAATTTTACCTTCTTGCCACTTAGATATTCCAGGAAGCAAATGCTGCCTTTGGTTTTGAAAAAGGACCAGTGGAAAATCTGCAAGAGGCAGGTGAACTCCTGTGGCACACGGGCATAGCAGCTCTGTGCTGGCACCAGTGAGTTGTGTAGGTGAAGTGTTGGGATGGCACTGTGGGAGTGATCCTGTGATGCTGGATCTTCCAGCATGTGACACTGGGAAGAGCTTGGGAAGCACAAGACCCTGGTGCAGCACATTGGCAGGTCTCATTCCTGGACTGCATGTGCTGGCTGGGCAGTTGCCTTTTGGTGGTGAAACTCCATCTTCAAGTCCTTCTGAAGGACCTGTTAGAGTTATTCCGGGTGGTTATTCCTAGAGGTGACTGAACAATCTGGCACGTCCATCAAGTGTATTGCTGCATGAGTTTGCTTAGATGGGAGGGTATCACCTGTCTAGCATTGACTGAGTTAAGAAATAGAAAGAAAAATCTTTATTTTCAGGATTTATTATGATTGGATTAAAAAAATGAGCAGACAGTTAAAGAAGACATTTAAATGGGAAACAGAAAAGGTAATGGAGTTAACAAGATTAAAAATTGATCTTGAATTGTGTATTAAATTATTTGTATTTATCCTGGTGTCTCTGTTGGTGGGACATTATTAATGGCATACTCAGCAGGTGTGGTTAAAATGAGGACTTTTTATTTAAAAAGGAGTTTGAAATATGAAATACAGCAGGAAACACAGATGTTGGAAAAATAGCAGGCCAAGAAAGCCATTATTAGACTATTTTCTCCCTTCAACAGATCTGATTAGCTGATCATTATTCTGAGCACTGTTTGGAAAAGGTGGGAGATGTGAGAGATTTCTCCTGGAAATCTTGCTGCAGATGCTGTGATACTTCTAGAGCTACATGTTAATATATGGCTGAGCAGCCTTCAGAGACTGGGAGAAAGTTCTACTTGATTAGAAGCAGCATCAGGTGGAAAGTCGTGAATGAAATCAGAAATCAGTATCTTTGTTAATTGTGAATTATGGATGAAGGTTTTTCTCTGCTAGTTTTATAGCTTTAAAAAAGAATTGTTAAAATCTGCCCTCAATTAAAAATATTTTAGTAATTTCTTCATGCTGGCTCTTGAAGTTAAAAAGAATGTCTACTTACAGAAGAGGTGGAAGTCAGAAAGTAGTTTGTGTTTGTGTTGAACCACCATAGCCTCTTCCTGCAGAAGTATGAAGAGGACTGCACTAATTCCTGCTAGTTCTCCTGCATTGGCTGAATAATGTGAATTCAAAATTTGCAGACTGAATAGAATGAACATAAAGTTTTGGGGTTGGTTTTCTCTCCCCCTCCTTGTTCTAACTATGGATAGAATCTTGAATAAAAATGTAACCTGGTAGCATTAAAGCTGGTGGAGGAGACCAAGCTTAAAGTCTGTCAGCTCAGTGTTATGGTAGATGATATTTTATATTTATTTTGTAGTATTTTTAAAGTTAATTTTTAGGTGGAACTTAGGGAGTTATGTAACTTACTCTTGTGTGTTATGAATTAAAATTCAAATTGCCATTGCTACACAGTGTGACAAATCAAAACCAGAAAAAAATTCTATGAAATGCAAAATGTACGTCATTCATTTTTTGCCAAAGTTAATGTAAAAATTAAAAATTTTGAATACAAGTATGGTTAATCTGTGTAATTGCATATTGCATTTCAATACTGATTAATGTATTCTGCTTATCACCTAAGGATGCACCAAGTTTCTTCTAACCAGTAAGAGTTTCATTTGAGAAAACAGCTTTAAAAAGCACAAATGCAAACCAAAATGGCAATAGTGCAGGACACCGTGTTTTAATTAATCTCACTGATTTACACCACAATTAATACTTACGGCTTTTGCAAGAACAATTTGTGGGCCCCTTGGAAATGAAGGTGGGCTCCGGAGGAGCCTGGGCAGTGGGGAGGGAGGTGGAACCCCAGGCTGCAGCACCCACGCCACTCACTGCACCTCTGCATGACTTCCTCACTCCCAGAGAGGAGACCTGGCCAGGGCAGAGGTCTGCAGCACAGACCCAAGGCAGCTTCCACGTGGTTGTGAAACCTCACTCTGCAGTCTCCCTGTGAAACTGGCCTTTGCGTTTATTAAGAGAGGTTTTAAAGTATCCCAGATTGGAATGCAACACTTAGGTGCTACATTAATTTGAAATAAAAGGTTTGTTATAGCCAAAAATGATGGGTTTCATTTGATTCATCTGTAATAGTTCAATTTTTCTGTTTTCTGTACAGAGAAATAAATCACCATGATGTGCTGATTTCTCTTTATGCTTGTTTATTGTGGTGTGATGGTTTGTTCTGATTTCAAGTCTCATTAATCCCCAAGAAGTAAATCAGAGTTTCTGAATAAGCTTTTCTTTGTCAGGTTTTACTGGGGTTTAATCCTCGGCATCGTTAAAAAGGCTTTTCTTTTTATGGAGGAGCCTTGGTAGGAATTACAGCATGCAGACAGTAAAAGTTCAGACATGGTAGCTGTCGCCTGTTAGTACTTATATTTCTCTTTTTCCCTTCTCCTTCTGCCATATGTAGCTGTCTAGGGCTTGGGGTGGGACATAGAGAGAGTGGTTTGACTGAAACGGGTGAGCAGAGGAGGAACTGTGCTATCATCTGCTCTGGAGCTCCTGTCTGATTCTGGCCTCACCGCTCACCTGCCGAGTGGCTCTGGGTGAGTTTCCCAGCATCACCAGCTGGAAATAACCACACATAGCACTTAGTCTTGGGTGGTGTAGTCTCATGTCTCTGTGCAATGGAAAATGTGGGCTTTCAGTGCAGGAAGACTTGCTTCAGAACTGACAGCAAGACAGAAGAGATTCATTAAAACAAAACAAAACTAAACTAAAAAAACCCCAAAAGAACCCTCAGTAAAACCACCGTGCCAAGAACTGCCACAAACCTCATTTCCTCCCATGCTTCTTTACCTGCTCTTCCCAAGCAAAGACTGTAGCCCATCAGCCAAGAGACAAATAATTAAAAGCATTCCCATACTGTGTCCCTGAGAGGTGTCAACACTGAGGAGTCCTGTCTGATGGATGGTCATGCATTTAGGAGAGAGGGAAGGATTCTCTTCTCTGTTCCCTTCCCTGTTTCTGGAAAATGCTGTCGGAGTGCTGTGTGCTGGCCCTAGGTTAATTTAAACAAAATTCAAAACTGAGGCTGCATGTGGCAGAAGAAGTTTGTTTTCACACTAACTGGCTCCAAAGGAAAAACTCCAGGCGGCCATCAAACACCTGGATAGGTTTCATACCTTGAAAGGTTGCTGGTGGTAGAGTTCCTGCTCCATTGGAAATATGGGATACTCTGGTGGCATTTGAGGCAGCGATAAACGCATACACAGAGGCAGAGAAGCCTGCTCAGAGAGGACAGCATACATTAAAAGACTTACGATTTCACAGGAGGAACTGTATTTTTTTGTAGGATTGTGTAAACTTTTTACTTACTACTTTGTAAAAAGGACCTGTGCAACAACAGTTTTTTCCCATTTAGGGCTAGTCTGCCCAATTCACAATGATGCTGCACTGCTGTGATTTTCTTTCTGGACTTCTTATTTGTGGCTTTATATCTAAAATTTCCACTTAAACAAATTTAGCTTGATGAAAATATCAATCAGCCTTTGTTTGGGAGAGGGGGAGAGCCTTTCTGTTGACTTCAAAGTGATTGAGATGCAGGTTCAGACACTGAACTTGGTGTGGATGTGTGAGATGGATGCAAAATGAATGTATGAGATGGGCAAAAGGATCTCTGAGGAGAAGAACTGGGTATAAAAAGGCACAGATGGGAATATCTTGCAAAATCCTTAGAAGTGCCTCCGATGCAGGAGGGATGTCTGTTGCTGGATAGAGTTTGCCATTAGATTTAAAGAATGGTCATTCAGTCTTTGATTGAGACCACTACAAGGGATACAAAATTACACATCTGCTTCATGATGTCCTGAAATGTACCCTGCAATCTCCAAAAATAAAACAAGAGCTGATGACTTTTCAAAGTGTATTGAATGTTTTATTATAATATCTACTATGTGCAGAACAACGTTGCTAAAAAACTCCAGGAAATGTAAATGACATGCTATGAATAGGCAAACGATCCCTAGGCAGTAATGTGTACTGAATAACCTTTGTCCCTCAGCAAAATGCCAGATCTGCGGTGAGATCTGGTACCTGAATAATGCCTTGGGTTTGGTGCTGTACCTGGCTTTGGACATGGAAAGCCAGATCAGCCAGCCCTGGCAGTGGGACTGCTGCGTGGAGGGTTACACTGGAAAAGGTTCAACCACAGCATCTCAGTGCAATTGGAGAGCAAATTTTCACTACAGAACAGTGCTCAGGACAAGCTGATTTGGCTTTCTCTGGTCCCTTCATATTCTTCTGTAAGAGCAAAGCAGCCTTTCAGGACCATTTGTTTAAAGCAGAATGTGCCACTGCTGCTGGGCTTGGAGAAAAAGACAAACCATCCTCTTACAATAAGGATTAACACTGCAGCAGTGTCCACCAACACCAAGATGAAAGAACACAAACCTAACTGTGTGTCTGATTTTGGGCTTCTGTGTGTTTCTATCACTCTCTATGTCATCAGAGCTGTTTCAGAACATATTTTCAGCTGTATCAGCCACAGTGGATATTTTTAAAAATTCTTTCCTATTATGCCATTCTGCTACTGACTGAAAAAAGGGAAAGGCCAGCTTTCAAAGGGATGCATACTCTTGTCTGCTTCAATGAAATCAATGTTAGTCTCCACCTACTCTGGCCTGGGGTTGTTTTGTGAACTACGTATCAGAAGAACATCATATCATTACAAGCATTTGAAAATTATTCTCTAAAATCAATGTTCTATTTTCTCCTAAGCTTGCATTTAGCAAAATCTTCTCAACATTTTTTTCCTCTGGAAAGGTTAGTGACTATTAATTATAAGAGAAATACATCTGAAATTATTTTCTCCAGTGACATGGATTCATCTGTACTATGGCCCACATAATTCTGTTTTTAACCACAGTGACATTCCAGAGGTTACACCCAAGATAAATTTATCTTGATGTATGCTAGGTTATTTATCCATGGAAATATGGGGGTAAGGGAGGGTGAGCAAAATCTGGCTGCTGCTGTGGCTGTGCACATGCTAGAAAATCTGCTGGCAGCAAACACGGCACATGGCGAAAAGTTAGCTGGCCTGATTCTGTCTTTTCCAGAAAGTCAGAGAAACAGAGGCGGCCCTGAATGCCCTGAGCCGGTGGTGCCGAGCACGTGGGTGTGCTCTGCGTGCCCGTACAGCTGGATAGGGCATGGATCGGGCATGGAGCACCCCTGCACAGCACCAGCCACCACTCTTGGTAATGTCAGCTTCTCCCAGAACCCATCTTGCAGTCAGCTGAATGGGGTTTGAGTGGAAACGCAGTGCTTCAAAATACACCTTTGGTGCCACGCTAAAGTCACCTCTCCTATTGCTCTTCCCCCTTTATGTGACCCAGTGTTGTGAAAAGCAGCTGCCCTGGTGCTGTGGCCAGACAGAGAGAACCACACTGTGTAGCTACAGGAACAGAAGCATCCTCGTGTCCCTCTAATATCCAGGTGTTAACTTCAGAACTGCTCAAGGGTCATATCTTCATCCAGTGAACTGACAAAAATTGCCATCCTATCTCTCTGCTTCCCTCAGCAGTTGCTCATTGTGAACTTCTTATTTCTTTCTCCAGCAATGGTCTGCAACCTTGAACTGTGCTAACAGCACACATCAGATTGATGGCCATGCCACGTGGGGTGGGGAGCAGGGGTGCCTTAGTGCAGCTACAATCCTCCTCATGGAGAATACAGTCATCAATTTCCATCTGCTCTGAGGCATCAACAACATGATTCCTGGCTTTAGGAACATCAGTTGATTCCCAAGGCTGAGCAGGTTTTCATTTGGCAACCATTACTCCACCCCCACCATCAATTCTATAAAAAGACATCAGCAGCAGGTAATTTGCTTTGGCTCTATAATATATGAGGCTGAAATTACATATTTTCCTCTACTACCTCTGATTGGTACCCAGATTGGTACCTTTTGACACTTTACAGATGCCTTATAGCTTTCAGTCCAATAGCACAGTCATCTCTTTTGCTGGCTAATCAGAAGCATTATTTTTCAACACTGAGTTTTGGGAAAAAGAGAGAAAGCTTCAAACCTTAATTAAACATGGTGTGAAGCAAGCCTGAAATTTCAGGACAATAGGAGAATCAGATCCATTTGCAGGGCAGTGGGCTTACAGTCTTGTTGCTGTTATCCTGCACCACATCCAGCAGCAGCAGTCCCTCCTCCTCAGCCCTGTTTGCTTGTGACTCTTCCATGTATTCCCCCACCACCTTCCCACTTGGCTGCAGGCTCAGGGTCTTTGTTCATATGTGGTCCCCACTTCATAGCTCAGCTGGTCTGCAAGCACACGCAGTAGGAGCTGCAGCACTTTAATCTGAATTTGAACATTAATTTCTGTCAGAAAAGACCTTTGCCAGGGTAGAGAGGGTGGGTGGGGGTCCTGACAGGGAAAGGGGGCACACTAGAGGAAGAAGCTGGGGACTGGAGTTGAGGCTAATCCCTCCTGAAGCGTCTGACCCCACAGGCTGCAGGTACCCCTCTGGTGCAGCCAGTAGATCCCTGAGCTGAACAGCTCTGAGCTGAACCTTGCGAGGGCTTTTCAAACACTCATGCCCCAAATGCTTCTAAACAATGCCTGTGATTACTCCAGAACCATGACTATAATGCTTGGAGGAGGAAGAAAGGCATAATAAACCCAAATGTGTTTGTTAGCAGTAATTCACAGTGGGGTCTGTGGCTGAGCCTGCCAGCTGCCACAGTCTGCACGGGTTGCATTTAGCCAAGCCTAAAAGCAGGAGCAGTATTGGCTCTGGAGAAACCTACTGCTCCCTCCTATTGTCTAGAGAAATGAATTGCTCTATAGTAATGCCTGGAAATTGTGTGCCAGTCACATGCTAAACAGATAAAGAGCAAACAGAGTACAGATTTGTTCAATGAATTTCCAAAGCTTTCCCATCATTCTCTTGGAAAAGGGGCTGATTCCTCCCTGTATTCTTCCAGGTGGTTGTTTGTTCCTTCAGGGACTAGGTAGAGCACTATCACAGGTGTTGTATCATAACACTTAGTTCTGCAAGTGCTAACTGCAGTACTGGAAAATAATGTTTATTTCTTTTACCACAGTATGTTCTAGGTCCATCAGGAGCTGCAAATGTTCTAGGATAACTATAGCTTGTTCCTTTCCTTGCTAGTGCTGAGCCTGCTGTGGCTATGAGAGATCTGACTGGTGACATGGGGGAGGTGGGTCTTGGATACCATCATAACGCTGTCTGGATGTCCTAACTGAGCTGTGCATGAGAGCATTACATAGACTGACTCTGTCCTTTCACAGGCTGCTTCCTGGAAATGTTCAGGGAAGGTGTTTACATCATCCTTAAATTCTCTACTGCAGTGTTCATCTATAGATTTCCACCCAGATATTCTCTCTGTTGGCTCCAAAGTGATTGTTGCTTTTGTCCCCTTGTCCAAAGATGTAGTCTCAGCTCTGTTCTTTAGGAGGCCTTCCTCTGAGAGCAGAGGAGTCCCTCCATGGACAGCAGGGGTTTTGCATTTCTGACTTCACCCATTCAGGTCACTTTAGTGCTGAGGTACCTGCTGTGTCACCCACCTTGGCTCCCTACTCTTGCCCAGTCAGGAGCAAACCCTCTGCTATGGCTTCATGTCTTCTTGTTGTCATGTTTATGTCTACCCTATGCTCTGGTGTTTGTTGTATCTGCTTCTAGAGCCCCAGGATTATGCTTAAGTAGTTTGATTTTTGGAGCAGGGAGTTTCATGGAATGGAATGAAATTTGTCCTTGCATATGAGAAAAAAACCTCCTACAAAATAAATGGATTTCTGTCATTATAAAACAAATTTGAGGGAGAAGAATCTCCTTCCTTCCTCCACATGCCTCCATCTTTTTCCCTAAAGTGTTGTAAACAGCAAAACTGCTTCTGGTAAGCACTGTCCTGGCACTGGAAATGGCTTTCTGTGGCTACTTAAAATTACGGTGGAGATCGATAGGGAATAGCAGCAGCTGTGCAGTGAAGAGTGAATGACATGAAGTTAACTTTCCCTCCCCTGCTGCGATGTATAGTGTACTGGGGCCCTGTTTTCTTATCTTCTTTATATATGAATCATTTCAAGCTTTATCTTTCTTGATTATCAAAAAAGAAGGTATAGATTTTACTGTACTGAAGCAACCCAACACGTTGCTGCCTTTCAGAGGTGTGTTTCCTCATAATCTACCCTCCAAGCATGTTTGCAGGCTCACAGATCCCTTCACCATAATGCATTTTAAGTTCATCTTGTTACCTTTCATATATATATGTCCTTGTGCTGTGTTTGGAGCTGTATGGGGAAGACAGATGATCTTCACGTGCCTTCCCTTAGAGCAATACTGGCCACATGGGATGTCATGCAAAGGAAAGTGGAACAGTCTTAAAAAGCTGGGGAAAAAATTAAAAGCATTAAGAAAGGAATGGGAAGCATTTTGTGCAATCTACATAAAAACAGCATGTATACCATTTTAAATATCTTTTTTCTTAATTTTTTTAAGCTTGGACAACACAATGCCTGCCATGTTAAATTGTTTCCTTCAGAAGTCATTGGCAGTAGCAATTGTTTTGAAGTGGCGTTGAAGGCTGGACTGAACAGTGAGATAAATAACAGTTACATTTTTGGTTTGTGCATTATCATATTGCTCTAATTCAGCTTAATGGGTCAATTATCCACTTACAGAAATTAATTACAAAACAGGCTCTAAAAGTGTCCAGGAGGGGTTCTGTCAAGCCAGCATCATATTGTGGGATGTGATGAATGATGCTGAGCCTTTCTACATCTCTGTGCCTGTGAGAGACTTCTTTCCTTGGGACAGAGGTGGTGAGAGTGGACACTTTGGTCTTGGACGGCAGTACAAAACCTCCTGTCAGCCTGTTGTTCTTCATGTTCAGCTTCACCTTGAGTAAAAGTGGGCTTGGGAACATCAACAACATCTTGGTGAAAAAAATCTGGGAGAGGTTTGGAGCTAATTGAGCTGCAGCACTAAGGGCTCGCTGTCATTCCGGGGTAATTGGGTGCTCATAGAGAGGATTAACTGCAGGGGTTCTGATCTGTAAAGACATGAAGTGCCTGTCTGTTGCAGTGGTGCATCTCACGTCAAGGGAATGGGATGCAGTAGATTAGAGTTAAATTAAAACACATTTCATGTATTTATAAATGAGCAGTGGTATCTGCTTTCCTGCTTTGGTGAACCTGACACATATGAATGTATAAACCTCAGTCTCTGGTGGTTGTTATTATTTTAATAGTAAGTGAAAAGCTCAGAGAGTATAAATTGCTTGTGTTTCTTCATGACAAAACTGGATTATATAAACCTGGAAGGAAACACTACACTCGGCAGAATAAAACTGATTCGTGTATTGCCTGTTAATCTTTCAACATTAACGCTGATTGAAGTTGGGGATGGGTTTTGGTTTGGTTTTTTTTCTGATTTGGGAGTTGTTTCTTATTATCAGCAAAAGAAGTTAAGCTTTGAATTGATTAGTTGAATATTTAAAGGCTGAATCGTGCATTGCCATGAATGCTGTGATCTTTAGAGGCACTGACAGCTTTCCCTCTGGCTGTTAGCATGTCTGCTTTATACAACACAAATGTCAACATCACTACTCCTCTAATTAGAGCAGTAGGTCAAACAGTGTCTTTGTCTGCGGAGGAACCCGAGCCATTAGCCATGTTAAGAAGAAGCTCCTTTGTTAAGCTTGATTTATGTTTCTGAGGTTTGTTTTATCCTGTGGCAACCTACAAACGCTGTTTTCAGAGCGGGGCATTTTTGCTGACTGCAGGAAGGGAAATACACAGAAGAGATTGTCCCTCCACCGATTCAGCCTCCGCCTGAGCTGCAAAGCAAACCTTCCCCAGCAACCCCAGCCCACTGCACGTCCGGCCTGTGTGAGGGAGTGCATGGCTTTAGTTTTATTCAAACACAAGGAATGTATGTTTCCAGAGAGTTTAAAGTATAATAGTACTGTAAGTTGTAGAAGGTTATAAAGGTAGAGAAATACAGTGCTATCCCTTAAAACTGATGCAAGGAAAAATTGCCATCGTCCTTGTTTGGGTTCTCTGCTGGAGGCACCAGCTTGGTTTTACCTTTTCTGATTCATTTTTAAGTAGAAATTAGCATAATTTCCATAATGAGAAATCTTCCATTTAAGCTCAAGAAAACAGTGTTTTCTGTCTTGAATATCCAAAAGATATTATTGGTGTTTACAGATCATCCCATTTGTTTTTCTGACATCTTTGATTGCTTCTCTTCCAATGCACTATGCATCTTGCAAAACTGAAATTGCCTTGTGGAAATACCTAGAAAATTATTTTAAAATAGACGATGGGTTTAACATTTCTATTTTAATTGTTAAAAAAATATTTAAAATTTTGTTTAAATATATTTTTAACAAGCTGAATTTTTTATATAATGTTTTTTATCTCTGTGATCTTGGATTTTAGTGGATAAGTAGTTGGTGAGTCTCCAGTGGAAATTCTCTTATTTCAGAACTGCAAGATTTTTCCTTAGAGTAATTAATAGTCAAATAAGCTAACACTGGCATGAGCTACTGTATATGATTTAATTCAGCTAGTTGTTTCTCTGGAAGGAGAGTGCCAGCAGTAGAGAGGAGATCACAACAATCATTGCTCCTCAGAGAAATGCACGTTGAAGAACAGTGGCAAGAAAAGATGGACAGTAAATGCTTTGGGTATTGTTTCTCTGTGTTTTGTTCTCGTTAGCATTTGGCACGGCAACTTGTGCTTCCTTTCTCCTGCCCATTCCCCTGCAATGCCATGTGCCACCACACAGATCAGGGTGCTGTGAGTGACTCCTTACAGGTGAAATTCATTCTCTACCCTCTGGCAAACCTGAAGCATGTGGGGAGCATAAAGGACAGTATTCCATCATCCCTCCTCTCACCCGTCCTGAGCACACAGTCTGCCCAAAACCTTGTGGCACCGGTGAGCACTGGTGGGCATCTCTTGCTTGTCTGTGGCTGTCTTGTCCAAGGAATTGCCTGTAATTGGTCCCTGGGGCATGGGCTGGGATATGCTGCTTCTTCCACATGAGGATGGTGTGGAGGGCTCTGCCTGCTGCCTTCACGCTGCTGCCTGCCAAAAGCACTGCTCAAATGCTTTGCCTCTCCCAGGGTTATCTGGGAAAGGAAACCACCTCCTGAACACCCCTGCAAAGAGCTGAAACATGCTTTTAACTAGAGGGGGGAAGGCTCATCACATTGAACTGGTAGGTGGAAACCTGAAATGGCTGAAAGTGCTTGCAGTGTTGCAGAGAAAAAAGTCTCTTCACTCTTTTTGCAGTGCCCCCAGCATGGCCCTGACATCTCAGGGGAGTTGAACCTCTGGAGATTTTTCGTGTGTTGGAGAATCTGTGCTCTACTACTGTGGCTCTTTAGGGATTTTTTTTTTTTTTTTTTTTTTTTTTTTTTTTTTTGGTTTGGTTTGGGTTTTTTTTCATTTGCTCAGTGACTGTCATTCTGCAGAAAATTAAAGCTGTTCATTACCCCAGACTGAAGCAGTATTTGCAGATTTATGTTGCCCTTCTCTGAAGAGACAGTGCTGCTTCTGCCAAATTAGCTGCAGCAGATCTATGACCTGGAGGCTGCTCTTCAGTAGGCTGGAATTAAACCATCCAACACACATCCAACATAAACACTGCTCCTATAATGAAGCTCAGATAGAGGATACCAGGTGCCAAGTCTCCCTTGGATTTTAGAGTGTTACCTAACATATATTTAGAAATCCCAGTCTTAACACTAAAAAACAAATGAAACTGAAATAACTGACTTGGCCTAATTGGTTTTCATTACTGCAGCACAGACCTATGAATTAATGACTTTCAATTAGGTTTTCCACTTCGTATTGAATATAAATTGAAAGACTAAGGCATGCTATTTCCACTTTTCTTTTCCACAATAAGAATGTCCTTATATGTGCACCATAACATTGCAGATGAAAAGCATGAAATAATTTTGACTTGTGTGTGTGTAAAACAAGTTTAATATGGAGATCATGCATAAATATAGGTTTCTTAGTTTGCATAATAGTTTGGCTCATACTGACTTGGTTCAAGTATGTCCTGAGGGCTATCCTGACTCTTGGTAAAGTGATGCTCTCTGTTCCTCTGAACAAAGGAGGTACAGAGAGGGTCACAGATGGCCACCAAGTTGCCCAGTAGCTTTAGGAATGGGCTGGGGAGCTCGGCTGTTTTGGAAACTCGAATCTCCACAGGTTTCACACTGAAGATACGTGTTAGCCATGCTGGCTGTACCCTGGTTATTTGCTGGCAGCCCTGCTCAGTAGGAAGCAGTCCTCTCTCTGCTCGCCCTGCAATGCTGGCTCTCACACAGCTCCATGCAGTGTCTCTGAAGGCACACTTCATTGCTTGCTGTGCTATGCTTTATTATAATGAGCTGGGTGCTCATTAAAGCTTCACAGTTATAAACAGAGCCATAGTTTTGCTTGAGGAACACTGTAATATTAGTTTGGCACCTGGAAACTAACCTTATCTCAAGCTGGGTTATGTCAAAATGTAAGTGAAAGTACTTATTTGTAACAACTGAGGTGGATGATAGAATTGCAAATGTTTATAAAATGTACAGATGAAAAGCTGAAGGAAAATCTGAGTCTACAAACCCTGTCTCATTCTCTCCAGTCATTCAGCCAGCCCTCCGCTTCCTGGCTCTTTCGTGTCATGGCTGTACAGAGGGATTCTGCCCTCATCCTTCGGTTTCAGAAAATTTCCATTCCAGCAGAGCAGACTCGCTCCCTAGAGACCTCCAAGGGTTTGCATCACCCTCCCTTTTCCTTTGTATGTTTATGTAACCAGCTCAATGAAGAGTTCACTCTTAATTGCTCCTGATAAAACCTGTTTGTCTCCCCTCTTTGGAGCTGCCAGTGCTTCTGTGGCAAAGAAGGTCCCACATGGGCAGAGCTCTGCCTCTGGTTTCTGCTGCTCAGGGCAAAGGGGCTCCCTCCATTGAACTCCGTCTTTCATAATGCCTGTGGTCTAAGACAAGCACAAGCACATTTAAAGCATGAGTCTCATTTTTGGCATCTCAGAGCACCCTGTGGTGATGAGAAGCTTGAAAAGACTGATCCCCAAAACCTGTCTTGAAGGGGTGCTGGTAGAATAGAATAGAATAGAATAGAATAGAATAGAATAGAATAGAATAGAATAGAATAGAATAGAATAGAATAGAATAGAATAGAATAGAATAGAATAGAATGAAATAGCACCAGTAAAATGGGATTTGCAACAAGCCCCTATCTTTTCTGCACGTTATGCTCATCCAGAGGCGTTTTAGTTGACCCAGCACCAGCTAACAAAGCAAATGTGCTTTGATGTAGTGAGGGGTGTTGTGTCCCAGAGCCAGTTTGGTGAGTATGGATGTGCATGCTGCCGAGTGAGAAGTATTCTGCCCGTTTTCTGGGAGGGTTCTATTAAAGACTGCAGTGCCTTGAGACTCCAAAATCAGAGCTGGGCACTTAGCATGGCAACAGTGTAATCAGTGCCTCTGGCATGGCACAGACCAAGAGAGCCTGCATAGAAATCAAGATATAGAAAACCTCTGTATCAGCATGTTTTATTCTTATTCTCATTTTTAAAATGGTATAAACCTAACTCAAAGTGGCAGTGGAAGTGAGAGACCAAGAGGAATGAGGCATCTGGCTGTGCTGGCACACCAATTCATAGCTCTTGATTTATTCTCTTTTCCCTTTTCTCTTATTCTGGGGCAGGTTGGACAAGTACTGAAAAGCAAAACACTTCTATCCAGAAAAGATATGGGGAGGGATGGAAAACCAGGCAAATGATAAAGAGTCCACTAGCTGTGTAACACCAAGCTGGAAGCTGGAAACCATTCCCTGTGTAGGTTACCATACCATCAGAGTGAGGCAGGGAGGTTTTATTTTCACATGTCGTGTATTTCAGAGAAGTGTTCTCCAAATCCATGGTCTGATTTCCAGCTGTGGTTGTATTATCAAGTGAATAAGGACCATGGTCTGGGTGTTAGAAACCAGTCAGCCCAAGCAGAAAGAGATGAGACAGACAATGAAGGTAGAAATATTGAAGAGGAAAGGTTCATGACAAAAAATGCAGTCAGTTCCTAGGAAAATGGTTCTTTGAAGCTCATGTTCCCTCACCCAGTTGCCAGTGCCCTTCATGGGAACATGAGTTGGATTTGATGGGGGCTCTCGGAGGTCAGTGCTTTATCCACTGAGCTATAACTGCCTGAACGGAGTGTGCAGCCCACGAGACGATTGAGAGCTTTGCCTGGTTTCTGTTCTGTTTGCACTTTGGGGAGTTGGTTTCAGCAGACCAAATAATGCTGTAACATTGCTCAGCTGATAACACACCAACTATAAAGTTCACTGTGAGAAATCTTACTGTGAGCTGACTGAAGGGCTCTGTATCAGTTTTGATTTTGGTAAGCTCTTTGGGGTGTAGAGAGAAGCCAGCATGTGATGTAGGGCAAGACATCCAAGACTATGGCAATTTATTAAATCTTTCAAAACTCCTGTGTTGTTTTGAGGTTTTTTTAATTAACAATTTAATCTTAATGCAGCTTTGAATGCTTCTTTCCATATTCTAGCTGGGGCTGAGAAATAATGATTGATGCACTTGAAAGAGGAATTTGCCTTTGATCCCACCTGGCTGTGGCTGTTAGAATTACTGTGGAAGCTGGGCTGCCTTAACACTGGCCCAGTGGCAGATGCACTGCAGGTGTTATGTTACTTCTTAGAAATCCTCCATGACCTTATTACCTCAGTCCTGAATTTGTGATCCTGGGAGATGATGGAGCTGTAGCAGCTTCAGAAAGCCATTAGCAGGAACAATGAGCTGAGTTACTACTGAAACTTTCCCCATTCTCTGTATCCTTTCTCTTACCTGTCCTTTCTGTAGTTTGTTGACTTGTGAGTGACTTTTGGTTCTCTTTTTAATTTTTTTTCTCAAAACATTTTCTCAGTAATGCAAAAGAACAGTTTTAAATATTTCAGTGCTGTTCTAAGAAACCCAGGCTGCTATTATGAAGAGCACATCTTGACACAGACAGAGGCTGTTGAACACGCCCACTCTGTGTAATGGCTCAAGGACTAAACTTTTATGTTAAGCTTTGGATGGAAGGGTTATCTTTTGACAAGTCTGAAGTGCTGACAAAAACCCTACATGTTTTAGGTAGTGAAAAAAATGCCGGACTGTAGAATTCGTGGTGCCTGTAGGATCGGGTCGGTGGACGGTCGGGACAAACAGCAAAGGACATCTCTATGTTTGGATTTTAGATCATGAGGTTTATTGCAGAAGGCATGGGGAAAGAAAGACTTGCCAGGAGCTGCCNATACAATAAATCATCTTCTGTGTTGAATATTCTGATTTCCATTGACCAATCTAGAATAAGCTACAAATCTTACAACATTTGCCTACAGCCTATAAGAATCATTGCAATAACCTATGGTGTTACATTTTAAACTCTAAAAGTTGCTTTTTGGACCCACTGATGAGTTTGCAGGGTCTTTTCTGACCTTTGGACCTGTTTGCAAGCTGAGGGCATTGTTTGATCAAACGGGGATTACTTTTAGCTGGCTATACCATTGTTCTCCAGTTGTTCAGTAACTGGAGTGGGGTAACTCAAAGCTTGTCTTCATTTCAATCTCACTTACAGTTTTTGCCAGGTAATCATATCTATACGGCTTTCCTATTCCAGCTTCCCCAACATCGGACAACTAGAAAGTTGTACTTTTGGAAAAAGTCTGTAATTCTGATGCTGATTTTGATAGGGACTGTGCATGCCATTGTGGAGGGTTTTGTGGTCATCAGATGGACAAACTGGTGAGGGTGCCTGTGCAGGTGAGTAGCAATTCTTTGGGAGGCCCTCCCTACCAACCTGTCTTCAGTTTGCTCTCCTAAAAAAATAAGCTTTATGCAGTTCCTTCACCTCTCTACCCATCCTCTTCCTTCTCTCTACCACCTTCCCAGTAGCTGACCAGCAGATTCAGAAGTGTCAGCCTAGTTTGACAGAGGAATAAAAGTCACTGGTTTATGAGACTTACCAAGTGGATGGAGAGAGGAGAGAGGTTCAATCTGGTGTCCTTGGTGAGGTAAAGGCAGGACATAGTCAGGTTGAACAGCAATTTGCTGCCAACTTGCACGTGTTTAGTATTCCCAACTCCTGAAAAGTGGCACTTTTTGGTGTCCCTGCATGGTGATGGGAAGGTCACAGAGGACATAATACAGCCAAGACAATAATTTTGGAAGAGATAAGGAAGGTTGCTAGGAGAAAAAGGGTACAAATCATGGTAAAGCAGGAATACTTCTGCTGTTATTTTACAAACATTGCGCACAAACAAGTCTGGTGCACAAATGTGCTCAGGGATCCTGTTTCAGTTTTGGCACTCAGAAAATCTTTTTATCTGCCAGGCAATGGGGAAAAATCTTTGCCAATAAATAATCGAGGGAAGGAAAGGGGGAAAAGAAGGGACTGCCAGGATGATTTTTCTTTTAATAAGTATTGTCAGTAGTTTTGGATGAAGAATGTGTGTACTACACATCTCCATTTTCTAGCTCTCCTTGTGTTTATTTTTACTAAAATAATCAGGAAATTATTCTTCGTGTAAAATTTAGGAGACATCCCCCCACACTGATTACCACAATTAATACAGATTTTTGAGTGAAGTTTATTGACATTTGGTGCTGTTTTATGCCCACCTTGAAGAGGGTTTCACCTTTTCCATGATGGAAAGCTACAGACAGTCAGATCTGCAATGTTCACATTTTCTCAGAATGAAGATACTTAATCTAAATCGACACTATGACTCAATTGTGCAGCTTGTTGTTTGTGCCCAGTATAATTTGTTATTCTTCCCAGCAAAAGCATATCTGCAAATATCAGGGCCACATTCATTGTCCATCAGTGCAGACACTGGATTTAAGATGAGGCCTCAATACACCAGTATCATTTACCTTGTTTTACTGCCTGACTGATGACACAGATGATATAACAGATAAGTTTCTGCTGCAGCTGGAATGGCTAATTGCTAATAGGAATTTTGCCACCAACTTCAGCAAGGATAAAGCATGGATTGTTTCATGCAAAACTACCTCAGCATCCTGTTAAATGCCATAAGGGATTGTTGTAAGACATGAAAAAAGGTGGAAGGAATATGGATGCTTTACTGTTGTTACAGGAGAGGGCTTCCCTGCATGTGTGCACCATGTTGTGTTACACGGCAGCGAAAGACATGGTGAGTTGACATGAAAAGCTGCTGACTGTACCCATTCCACCTTCAGGGATCCTTCTGCAAGTTGAAATTTCCCTGTGCCTGTAAGTCAGCTATTATTTCCTGTTGTCCTGAGTTTTGCAGTTTCTCAGTGTTTCTCTTTGCTGTGATACTTTCTCACACATTCTGCTGTAAACATGGCCATGGTTTCTTGACAACTATCTATGTTTTGTTAACTGTCTCTGTTGTTTATCATTTAATTCTTATGGGTGGAGAAATATGATAGATAGATGCTTTGACCAATGGAATTAAGAGGTGTTGATTTCTACCTCCAATCCAGGGTGATTTGTAAAAACATATAAATAAAGGTCAGAGGGTTCTGCCCTCTCTCTCTTTTTTTGCCCTCTCCTTTGCTGTCTCTGTGTGGTCTTTCATTTGGCTCTCCTTTTGGCTCCTCGGGCTACTCGGCCTGACCCGTGCTACAATTTCCAACCTGTCCTATTCCAAGAAACATAAATATCAGAAACAAGGTCATAAACAAGGCCAGGCATTCTTCTTCTTGGTGAGAATGTAGATCTCATCCTTCTAGAGCCTGCACAACCTTCACTTTGAGCCCTGACTTTTTAGGGATGGGGTTGCTGTCTTGAAAAGTGCTTTCCCAATGAATATCAAATGATATGATCTGAACATCAGACAAGCACATGCCTTTAGGGAACTGCAAGTGCTAAAAATACAGTTAAGTGTGATTTCTGATCAGTTTTTGGTCAGCTGCTCCCCCTCCAGTCTCTTAAGCTGTGTTTACATGCCTTCTCTTCACTCCAGCATCCCTTACATCAGAAAACCTCTCCTTATCTTCTCACTTGCTAGACTGTACCTCACCCACCCGTGTGCCTCTGCAAGGTTTGTGATAGAAACACTTCCATGGGCCTTTGGTGCCCACAACATGCTACAGAGGTGTCTCATGATACAAGTACCTTATCTGTTCAGCAAAACATGATGCTTGAATTGAATTTCTTAGTGGTGGATAGCATTAAACAGCTAAGGTTAGTATAAGAATTGAGGCAGTGCTAGTTTTGAGTGAGAAGCTCCTAGTCTTCCCTTGGGACTATTGTGAAGTTGGTATTTCTTGTTTCAAATACAAACCCCAGAAATATATATGACCACCCCATAAATCAAGAGCTACAAAAGAGTAATGTAGGCAGTTGAAAGAACCACTGCCTACAGCTGCTAAAACCACTCATCATGTTTACTTAAGGAAAAATGCAAGCTGAAGGTGAAAATACATCAGCTGTGGAGCAATGTTGGGGGATAGCATATGCTTGGTGGCATAAATACGAGAATGTTTTTCAGCTGATACCCCAAGTAAGTTTATATTTATACTCAGACCTTGTCAAATGGTTCTTTAGATCAAGGACATTGCTAAGTTTTAACATAAAACCCCTTAAAATCTGCAGTACAGAAGAGGGTCTGCAACACTAAATCTCAGCTTCTGGAAAAGACAGTAGATGGTATGCCTCATCTGGTGGGAGCAGTAACTGCTCTTTCTCTGCTGCTGGAGCAGGTGTGGCTGGCGTGACTGGTTCTAACTATAGGTACAGAGGTGCCTTCAGTCTGCAGCAGGGAGATGCCCATGCTGGTGGCTGCAGTGAGACTGCTGACACGGAGGCTTAGAAGATACAGCACTTGGTACCACCAGCTGCCATGAAACAATGTGAAAATGTTTGTTTAATAAGGACTGTAAAATGTCCCCAGCACTCAGGACTCTTAAGTACTTTCATAATTTCAGAGGAACTTTTCCTGGCAGACTTTGATCATATTAAATAGATTTCCCATGATATCATAATGCTCCATTTGTTATAAAAGTGCTGATTTGCGGATGTGCAATTAGCTGACTCAAGCAAAAAAGCATTATAGATATCCTGTGTATGAAGTGGCAGTTTATTTCTCTCCATATGGTCTATAACTTGTTCCATGCTGCTTACCGTGGGGTCTGGGCTTACTGCCCATTGCTCATCACAGTTTATAGAGAGGAAAATTGAAGGCAGTCATGGAGTTAATTCTTTGCAATACAGTTATTTCCTTAAGGCAATACCTAAGCTGTTTGCATCAGCCAAAACATCCCCTTGGAAGCAGGTGAGTCCTGACTGTTCCCTCTGCAGAGTGAGGGTGAGATGAAATCATCTTAGCAAAGGGCACTGCATGAATTGAGAGCCAGGGGCTTCCCAGAAGGAAAAAATAGGGTATCCTAAATCCTGTGTAATTTGGGACCTTTAAAAGGCTTTTTTTCCTTTCATATGTTTATTTATCACTGCTGGAATGGATCTACACAAAGGGCTAAATCTAGTCCCTCTTAAATCCATGGAAAGACTTCCTTGGACTTCAGCAGTGATGAAATTTCATCCTAAATTAATAGTCCCAAGAAGACTAACTTGTAAAATATGCTCAGTGCAGGATCCATTGTTTTGCTGTCTAAGTGGGAGCTGGCACCTTCCCTCACTGCACATTTTTAACTCCTCTAATAGTAAATAAGTATGTTCTACTCTCCTCTCTGGAAAGTAGAATAGTTCCTCTCTTGCTCCTTTCACATGAGTGGGGAGCATGGAAAAAAAAAGAGATTTGGGAGAGCAAGAGCATGTATAAACATACAGGGTTAAACTTTCTGAGGACAAGGAATTTTTTTTGCCTCATCAGCATGTTTAACAGTTGCAAATCTCAGTGTATGAGGAAATGTCATACATTCAAAGACTATTAACAGCTGTGAAATTAGATTTACAAATCTGAATATATAACTGCATATTTTATATGCTGTTGCATATCGTTTGTGCATATATTCATGAAACTGTCTTGTAGCTTATGAAATTTGAGTGTACCGTTTCAGTGGGAACTTCCAGATTTCTTAATCATGAGATCGTTAAATGAAAGACTTGCCATATGCAAATTTTGAAATTTGTGCAATATAACATGATGCTATTTGAGGATAAAACAGAACTAAACCCAACAGATATATAAGTATAAATAGTTATTTGGAAGGTGTGAAACATGCTTATTAAGAAAAAAATATTTTAATCATAACTACCTTCAAATAATTCTTAGGTGGGTACATTTTTATATTATGATTGTGGGTTTTTTTAAATAGTATAAGCAACACATTCTACAGTGCTGCATTTCATTCTTAAAAATAGCCTGGGTTTTGTGTTTGGAGATGATTCATTTTGAGGCTGAGGCACTCACCTTTCTGGCTCAGCCTACAGCTCTAATGATTGAAAATTGAAAATATAAGGCAACATTATTGTCTTATACAAGTCATGATTCATCTGGTAATGAAACTCTCCAAATGAATGCAAATACAATACTTGGGAGTCTTTGGAACATGAAAGCCGAGTACATGGCCAGCAGACATGCTGCTTGGAAACCTATGGGAATATTCACTTAATTGCAACTAAAGCCTCGCTTCTGTGTTTAGGAATCCTGATCTGCTCACACAGATCTCAACACATGACTGAAATAATCTGTTTATCCAGCATATGGTTCTTTGTGAGGACTGGATAGAAGTCAGCTACTCGGTCTTATGTGTCATTTGTCACAGAGTGCTGTGTCCTTCTAAGTGCTCCCTTTCTAGTCCAGGGCCATGGAGGCATTTTAGCAATGCAAAGAGGTGATTAGAGGCACTTCTTCTGGAATGTATGCTGTGGTGCTTAATGAAATTAATTTGGCTTATGACAGGGGCATGGAGAGGCAGCCCTGGGCTTTGTCCTACTCACTGTCACTGTTTCCCAGGGTGACATTGGATGTGTCAGTAGTGACCTGCTCTTTGCTATGCTTGCAGCATTCATGGTGCTAGCAGGAGGGGGGAGGATGGGAGTTTTCAGGTGTGCTCGAAGGTGTTTGTTCAGGAGAACCAAATCTTTAAAACCAGGGTTTTCTAACTGATATTATTGTAGCTGATATTTGTGTATAAGGAAAATAATATCTGCTTGGTTTAGCAGGAAAACTATTTAATCTCATTAAGTGCTGTCTCCTTCCCTCCAAATCAGTGACCATATCTATCTCTGACACATGACATCAGAGAAATAAAAAGGTTCCTCAGATCTTTGCTTAGTCCATCTTCCTGTATCCTTCTGCCTAGAACAGTGGAGCTAGCATGGCTGATCTGGGCCATTAGTGATTTATGTCTTTACTTACTTGGAGATGCATTCTTCAGGTTACGTCCTTTTCTAATACATGCAGTAAAGTACTATTTGCACTACTTACTCTACAGTAATGGTTGAAGCAGTGTGTGAGCTGTACAGAGGAACTACCACTTGACCCCAAATAATGTCAGATTTTAAATTCATTAAAAGCAGGATTTTTTTAATTAATCAAGGTAGTGCCCAATATCCATACAAATCTCAAAGCAGAAAGTTGTATTGTCAGGAAAATGCAGCCAAACTGAAATCCCAAGAAAGTGATAATAAAATGCTTCATTAAACAGGAAGAAAAAATAGCAAAAAGAAAACTACAGAAAAAACTGTGCTCAGATGTCAGTGAGAACTTTAATTCTTGTTGTCTTTTAAACTCCCCCCATCAGAAAACTGAAACTCTTCAGTCATACAGAGATTTTCTGCAGAGGAACCGGAAGCAGCAGCTGAACAGGCGATGTACTACCAACCGTGAGAGCAGCCAGATTTTGACACCCATGGTTTCACTAGGTGCCATTTCAGCAGTAGTTTCAGCTGGGTCATGAAAGTAATCTCTTGTAACAGGAAAAACAGTGAAGGTGAAAAGCTCTCTGCTCCCGTCTTAGGTGGAGTGGCATTTGCAGCCCTTGCTCCCCAGCAGAAACTGCACTGAAGGGTTTGTGTAGCTGGTATGCCTTGCCAGATTCAGCCTATTTCTTAGACGTCTCTCTTTTTGCTGTCTTAAACAGAGATCTAAGGCTTTTCAGGTGTATGTTGCCCTCTGAAACCACTGCAAGGATGTCAGGAATTGTGTGATCTCCTGAGGACTGGCCTCCTCAGGGTTCTGCAGGTTTTGCTCTCATTAGTGGAGACTTCAGAGCCTTGGGTGCTGAGTCCCAGAGAAAGCCTGTGTGCCTCCATGGTAAAATCATGGCTTCTGGCTGTGTTTCCAGCAGTTCTTCAGGAGCTGAGAAGCTCTGCCTTTTGTGGAGTGCTTTGGGAAGTTACCTGGTGTCTGCACCCTGCATCCTCTGCTCCAGGTCAGGTTTGGGCAGATGTGTAAAAGGCATCAGAGTAGGTGAGAGATATAAAATTTTGCACTGTGCTGTGTCAGTTCAGTTTTGGGCTGGAGCTGGACCTCAGCAGGATGCCGGGCTGGCTGCCAGGCGGTGCGGGGCCCTTGGTACCACTGAGGCCCCTGGGTTGGGTTCTGTGTTGTGTAAACACCCATGCCATAAATGAATAACAGCATTTTTTTTTTCTGGGTCTGAGCTTTGTTTGCTTTTGCTTTTTCTTGGACACTGAACCCATGCCTTGAGAAAATACGCAAAAAGTTTTTAATATCTACGCTGCCAATGAGGCAACGATGGTGCATCTAATCTTAATCTATATTGTTTGTGCTTTTGCTCAGTAAAGCAGCTATAAGAAATAATACATTTCTTCTTTAAAGTCCCTTCCCCGCCCCTGCTGTATAAGTGTTACTTCCTGCCCTCCTGCTCTTTCAATAGCGCTTCCCTTTCCTGTTTTGGTTATAAGCTTTCATAGAGACTCTTGGCTTGTCTCCCTGCCAAATTTGTCTTCTACTCAGGTGAAATAGACTATTTGGATTTGAGCACACGTGCCGGCTTTGAGCATATACCTCTGTGGGATTGCCTGACCAGGTCCTCCTCCATGGCAGGCACGTAAGTATCTGGGGACCGTGCCTGTTGGCAGGGAATTTGTTGACCAGAATTAATGTGACTGGATGTGAAGGAGAGCACGTATTGTGATAAACACAGAAGGTTTGTGTTTTGGTTATAGCCTGGTAGGATAATTTATAATTGTATAAAATGGTAATTAAGCTTTTATGGCAATGCTATATTAATATGCATCCCCTGGCAGTGCGGGAGAAGCTGACTTGATGAAGCAAGTGTTCTTTCATTCCTGGTCTGCCTCCATCAGCTCGAGGGGAATTGTCACAGGTTTATTTACATTTCTTCTGGGATTGAAGGGAAACCAAGGCAAAGTGATGCCAGCTTTAATGAAAGATCTTTATGTTGATTTCCTCCATTCAGTTACGAGTCTGCCTTTCCTAGTCATTAGTTCTGATTATGATCTTTCAAAGCCTTTATTATCCTTCTCCTGAAATACAGATATGGTTGCTCCACGAGTGAGAGCCTTCAGTCATGTATTTTCACTTGACAGTTCCGTTTTGGGTTTTGCATAATTCATATTTTACAAGATTAGGTACTTCTTGTTTTTATTTCTCTAATTTAAGGGAGAAGGGAAATAGTTTATATTAATAGCAACCTGATCCAGTTGAGTTGCTTTTTTACTGTTTTTGACTGATTGAGTTCCTAGTGTTTCTCCAGGCCATTTACTTGACTCATTTTTAGGAACTTCTAAGCATTTACTTGATACTTACTTTTAGGAACTCCCAAAGCTTCAAGGTGGTATGTAAAATATGAAAGTGAACCCCACGTCACAGAAAGAAGTTTTGCCTGATTCAAAGCATTAATGGAGCCGTGGAGTTCCTCCATTAGGTGACTCCATTAGCAGTCAGTTGTTGGAACGTGAAAGGAAAAGTTTCCTGGAGCATGGCCTGGCTCTGGGAGTTTCTCTGCCCAGCAGCAATGACACTTCTCTTAATCACACCACTTCCTCAGAGAAATGCCTTTTACAAAGCAGATCTCTTTAAGCCTTTCTTAACATGCTGAGTTGAGATACTGATAACTGGAGTTCCCCATAGAGTCATTTGAATTCTTACGCTTCAGTTTGCAAAACCTACCAGAAAAGTGATGGGTTAAAATTAACAACACTGCATGGTTTAAACATCTCTGCAACACAAACTAAGCAGATGTGCCAGCTTATAAGGGCATCAGTCTGTGGCCTCTCTGCTGGCCCCAAATCTCCACTGATTGGCAGATGTGCTATTTCAGTGCCATGGCAGACACTGAGAGGTCAGGGCTCTCCATGGACTCTGGCTGGCAGGGCCGAGGACTGAGCTGTCCTGGACTGACAGCCAGGCCCAGGTGAAACATCTGTTCCGCTGCAGTCATGTTTTGCATACTGTATAATTTTTTGTATTTCTACTCACATTTCCCATCCTCAAGAGCACTGAGGGGTGACAGAAGGTTATGCAAGTTTCTCTGGTCATGCCAGGATTGTGTGCATGTTCCCAAATTTAGCAACTCATCTGCTAAAGTCCTGGCTTAGTGTGCAAACTGGGTGCCTCATAAACTGTCTCTTTTCTGCTTTCCAGCTGGTGTGTCTGCTGCGGGTATCTGCAGCAGACACTGGACAAGGCAGTTCCCACTGGATATGCCAGTGTAGTAAGGGAGAATTCAAAATTAATGTCTTATTCCTAACAGAAGGTAACTTTTGAATGTGCTTCCTTATGGAGGTGAACTGGTGCTCATCTCACCCTTGATAGCACTGTAGGTACCAGTCTCTCCATTTCCTGCTCTGTAAAATATGTATTTGTCTTGCAGGTGTGTCGTGACTTTATTTAACAGCGTCAGTCTTTTTGAGAGCTGCTTATGAAGGAGGCTTCGTATTTTTCTATTTTCTTGTAACTATTTAATATTAAACTGTTTAGATGCTGGAGTTTAACAGTGGAGAAAGGTGATGGCCAGGCACCTGCAGGAGATGCTCAGTGCAAAAGGCTCATCTCCCTCTGGCAGTGCAGCCAAACCCCAGCACCAAAGGCAGATCTTCAATGTGAATGTGCAAGCTGAGCAGGAGACCAAGAAATAGCAGTTTTTCTGGGAACTGGGCTTCACTTCAGGCTGATTGGGACAAGGGCAGCACTGCTGGGTAGGTCTCTGCACAGGCAGGCAAGCAGGAGTGTGGGCAAATTGAGAACTTCTGACCACTGGGTCCACGGGTTGGTTTTTCAAGGCATGCCAGGAAATGGAGCTCAGAAAACAAACGGAGATAGTGGTTGTGGCACCCGCATATTATATATGAGATTGTGACTGCTATGATTTAAATATCTGCTATGAAATATTCAAGCACCTGCATGTCACTGAGGATTAAAAAGCGCCTTTCTGGATGTAAAGCCCCCATGGGGCTGCCCTTTGGTGTCATCAGGTGTCTCAATGCTGTATTTTCTCTATGAGGTCTTGCTGTGTTGCTTGAGGAAGTTTTTCAGGACTCTGGGACAAAGGTGAATGATGGTGACACCAGCTGTGCTGCAACTGTGGTTGTAGAGGGAAGTAGACTTTGAAACAGGGGGTCCCCAGAAGGAGTCACAAGTATGACTGACATTGTGCTGGAGAAGTGAGGGTCCCGAGGAGGAATGGGGTCATGAGCAGAGCTGGCGGTGAATCTCTGGTGGGCAGGTTGGAGAGCCACTGCACTGCAGCAGCTTTATCTGTAATGAGCTCTGATCTCAGCTGTGGTCTCTACATAAACCCAAATGACCAGACTGCCTTGTGTTCAGAGGGTCTCTCAGGTTTTTTGTTTTCTAAATCCAGTGGTCAGAGACTAATGTCCATTTTTTCAGGTTACTACTGAAACACTTTCCCAGCATCCCAGTCATTATTATATTTATTAAAGTGAAAGCTATTAAAATGTTTAGCACATTAGTCTATTAGTGCTTGAAGTACACTTTAAAATGCTGCAAGAGCATGACTTGTAGCTTGCTAATTCTGAGGTTAACACAGGTCTGTGCTGCACAGATCGCACATCTCTGTATACAGGACTTTGGATTTACTGTAGCTGTTTAAGCTGATATTGAGAGTATTCTGTCAGCTCCTTAAATCAGCATCAGCAATTTCTTGCATGTCATATTTAACCACACAAGTGTGACTTCCTGTGGCAGACTCAGTGGACAAGTAGAGTAAGATGTGTTAAATGACTTGTGCATTATCTCCCCCATTCTCTGGGCTGAGATTTTGTTCTCAAGTAAGACAAGCCTGGGGCTAGGTAATATGAACAATTTCTCACACCAATAAGAAGGATTAGATCAATCTAAAATAACTTGTAATTATTAATAATTTAACTGTCGAGGGGGGATGTATGGGAGATGGAAATGAAAAATAAGGTATATGATTGTATAAATAGCTGTTCACCTTTTCTATGAATACCAGAAAAGAGCTTTTTTAAAGGTCAAAGAATCATGAGCGGGCTGAAACAAGGTAGTTCCGTCATATGTTCAAAGCATGAGATCTTGATTTCTTTCAGGGAGCTTTCAGAGTTTATGCTCAGGGAATGTCTGTCCCAAGGACACAATTGTGTGTGTAAATATGAAGGGTAGTGGAAGTCTCCAGGTCCATTTGGCATGCTGGAGTAAAGCCCACAGAATTTGGTGTTTGTCCCAAAGTTAGCTGGTTGTGGATGTTTGTTACACCTTTTGTGAACATGATTTGGTGACCCTGCCAAAGCTGTATGACCTTGTCCTGGCTCCAGGAGAAAGTATTCTAAACCTCTCCCACTGCCCCCGGAGATGTGACCTCTGGGTGGTTTGGTGCTGGACAGGGGGTCAGAGAGGGCTGGGTTATCTCTGTGCCATGGCAGGCTCTGCACAGGCCACAGGTCACAGGTGGCTCAGTCACTCAGTACCAAGCTCTGCAGAACTTTTATTCGTAAGAGGATAACTGTATAAGTAGAGAAAACAGGTCAGTGAGGGAGCACAGTGCAGCTTGGCCACTCAACTTTCCTCAGTCTGAAACAAGAGGGAGAAGCCTTAGAGACCCTTCAGAGCCAAAGACTTGTCTCCAGGCATTATGGTTTGCTCTCTTTTTCCTGTTTATTCTCTGTGACAGGTCTTTCGTGGTTCAGGTCAGAGTTTTTTGCTTGTAAATTTGGATAACCCACTGGGCTAGGCAGAGTGGAGCAGAAGGACTTTTCTCTTTCTGATCCATAGCTCCTCCACTACCAACCTCCACAATAATTTCTGCCATTTGGTTCCCCCTCTCCTCCTATATTTCTTCCTCCTGTTTGATTACTTGCAGTCAGCCAGGTCATGTCAAGCCACTGCATTAAGTCTCATGTGGTAATTCACAAAAAATACAGGTATTTTCCCAAAGATTCCCAGTGTTATCAATTCCATACTCATTTGTGGCTCTTTTTTGACTATCGACCTTGATAATCATACACTTACTAAAAGCCAGGAAAAAAGGGACTATGTTTTTTGGGTTCTGAACAGATGGAAGAGGAGAGGAATGTTATTTCAGGACAAAGGCACTTTCCCTGCAGCACTGGCTCAAAGTGGTTGGCCACTCTCACCAGGGCTGGGCAAGAAAGGTCAATGCTGGCCCTTTCAAGAAGGGTTAAATCCTATTTAGCCAATCTGCTAATTTTTGAAGATTAATTCTAGACAGAAGAGGTGGATGAGAGTGTGTCAAAATGTGTCACACAGGATGAAACAAACAGTATTATCTGCAAACTTTTCTTAATAGTTTTGTAGTATTGAAACAATATTCAAATGAACACTCAATTTCAGATATCACCTGTGAACAAAGCCAAGCAGATTTGCTTTAATTTCAGGCAAACACGTGATACTAGTGCAGAGGTTTGCCATCCCACAGATGTAATGCTTTCAGAATAAACAAGGGTGAATATTGGGATTTGGGGTCCCTAGGAAGAACCTCATCCCCTCCACATCTAAATAAAATGTGTTTAATCTGCCCCATAGTAAAGTGTAGAACACTGCAGTAGATGTTGTGCACAAACTTGAACAATTTTGTAATTAAGACCTCTCTATGATTCAATTTTTATATTTTTATACATAATTACCTATGGTGGGAACTCAGGTGGATGAGTCTGACTGCATGTAAATGTAAAATAAAATATTAGTAGGCGAATTCGTAATAATTTGTAGTATGTGAAATTTGATGGACCACCAAGAAATAACAAATTCTCAGTAAGTTCTGTGTATTAGGAAAATAAAGCAAGTTCTAGAAGTCTGCAAGCGTAGTTTTGCATAGAAATGCCAATATATAACAAACTCTTATCATGGAGAAGGAAAGTGCCTACTCACAATTGTGTTACTAAGCCCCATATTTATTACCTGTCACATGTAGCTGACACAAATATTAGCGATATATGGTCCTAAAAATGACCAAAAATTTAGCTGGACCTCTGTGAAACCACTGGTGCTTGATTTGTGTTTAAAATAACGTACAGAGAGTAATACAGAGATTCTCAGTGACCTTTATAAAGGGAACAGTTTCTGGGCTGTTTTCAGAGAAACCTCTTAAAGCAGCAGTGGGACAGTTGTGACTTTTATGCATAGGAAGAGTAAAAAGTCTTCAGGATAAAGAGTTACACCTATATTTAGGATGAGACAGCAAGCTAGCAATGGGTCCCTGGAGGCATTTCGGATGTTGAAAGATTGATGAAGTGCTTTGCAGGAAAGGATTCCCCTTGCGTGCTGTTTTATGTTCCTTTCTGTTATTTCACTGGAGGCCAGATAACAGGCTCAATCCTGTTTCCATTTAAATGAATGATGAAAAACTTCCATTGACTGCAGGGGAGCAGGGATCAAGCTTGATGTGCTGTTGCTTTATGTTACAGTAACAATTGGTGGTCATGCATCAAACACTGCTCCGGAGGTCTGTATCTGTGTTTCAGTCACAGGACAGCAGCAGGTCCTTTGCTGCTGATTTTGGCAGCAGCAAAGTCTGAGGGCAGAGTTGCTGCATCTCCTGGGATCTGGGTATGGCATAACTAATGCCGGGTTAAGGCCCTCATGTCTGGATGGTTAGGTGTATTCTCTTTGTTGTGAGGATAATTTAATTAATTTTGACTAATTTAACAGCTCATGGTAATTGTGGGTTCCAAAATTCCTCTGAAATGCAGACAGCATTGGGTTCCAGGCTTGCTCTGAAGAAGCCAGTGACGTGCTCTTGCTTACTTTAGTGTACAGCAAGGCTTGTAGTGCTTGACAAGGCTTGAGGAGCAGGATGCGGTGTCACACTGGCTGAGTGTGACACCAGGGACAGCATTTTCCTGAAGCCCACAGGCTCGCTGGCCAGGGGATTGCTGAGTCCTGGGCAGCTGATGCTGGAGGTGGCACGAGACACCTGGTAGCAGAGGCAGGTGGGCACCATCCATCCATGAGACTGCACTGGGGGTTATTTGTAGCCTTTGCAGTTCCATATGACAAAGGTAATCCTGTACCTGCCTTTTTGCTCGTACATTTCTCTCCCATCCTCCCTGTCTGTGAATCAGAGGCAGACTGGGCGTCCCCCAGCAGCTCTGGAAGGTGCAGGCAATGCTGCCACTGCTGCCAGGCTGCACCAGTTGGTGCTCTTGCACCAGCTGGGGGATTAGGCAAGCTGGAAGGAGCTCAAATCCCTCAGCTGCTCATGTCGGATATGGAGGAGCTGCCACGAGACATTAGCTTACCTTAAAAAGCAGGAGGGAGAGGTGTTTGCTGGGTAAGTAGATCAGCGAAGGCACAGCTGTTCTCCAGGTATCTCACAAAGCAACAGCAACTGGTGGATGAGCCAGGTTTTATGAATTCTGAACAATATAAATAAAATAATGTTTAGTCTTTCTGATCTGAATATATTGCTCTGGTAACAGAATTTAGCTGTTTCTATGATACACAATAAAAATACAATTTATTCTGAGTTTTCCTACCTTGCTCTTTATAGAGATGTCTGCTTGAATCATTGCTCCCTCTGTAAATGCTGTGAGGACTTTCCAGGCTCTTACCCACAGCCTGGAGGAGGTCTGTGGGATACCTGGAGGCTGTGCAAAGTGATTGACAAAACAAGCCAGAGTCAGTAGGCTTTAGTGTACCGTGGGGGATACATCTGCCCTGGAAATCTTTTTGAGACTCACAAATCAGAAAAGATTGAAAAATACTGCTGTAATCAACCCAGATCCTCTTAATACTTGCAGTAACGTGCTCCCTTTCATTAAAATGATGACAGTGATGGGGTCAGGCAGGTTTGAGTGTGCAGCAGTTGGTATAATTTACAAGTGGTGTAATTTGGCATAGTGGCAGTGCAGCAGTATGGTTTAGCATCACCCGGGAGCTTATTTGTGTGTGTGGGTGGGTGTGTGTGTGGGGGTGTGTGTGTGTGTGTGGGTGTGTGTGTGTGTTAGGGAGGCAAAAGCAAACAAAGAGGGAGGAAAAGGATTTGTGTGCAAAGCGGATTAACCATTCGATATTGCATTGTCAAAAATTATTTAAGATGGCTTGGGCTAAGGAAGAGAGGTATAAATACCTATATATAGGTCTAAAGTTAATAGGAATGTCGTGAACTTAGAATTTTTGTGGGACATAAATTTCAACAGTTTCATTTAGATGCACTAACTGAATCATAAATGCATCATAAGGTGAGCTATTTGCTTGTTGAAAATCCCTATTACATTTAAAGATGTAAAATATCCAAAATTTGGAGGACTCATTTTTTTCTTCAACTTTTATTTCCTCTGGTATAAGAAAAGTGGCTGGGAAGTCAGGAGAATGGAACTGAAATTCTGACCTGTATTGGCATGTCACAGCATTTGCCAGTGGCATTTACTGCCCTTGATGGGTGTGTTTTATTATGATTCTACTATATGTATATTAATCAAGGTATGACTAATAAACAAGAGGTAATATATTAAGGAATTTCTGTGAAGCTACAGGACAAAAGTAGTTATTAAGGCTATACAAAATAATGGTCATGTACTTGAATGCTGGCATGTGTCCACATTAATGGATTCCCCTTCCCCACTTTCTTTGCTACTAGGATGAAGCAAAAAGAGTTCCTGTGTGTTTTGCACCGTGTATTCTGGGACTTCTAAGTGCGTCAGCGGGTCTGGGTATTAGACGTCAGCTGGATTAACTTAATTGATTTCTCCCATTTACCTAACCTGGCTTTTGGTTCAAGGTCTGCTTGCTTCCAGTTTTAAATGTATAACTCAGCTGTGGGTGTCACATTTGTTTTGTCAGTAAGCTGTAAAATATTGGTAGTTTTCATGCAAATGTGAAAGGCTTCGCTTGCCAAAAGATGCATAAAATAAATAGAGCATTCATACTGTTGGACAGTTTTCATAATGTTTATGTGATGCAGGTTATTTCTCAGGGATAAATGTTTTATATAAAATAGATTATCGGTTCAAAACAGCAGCATACAGGAGATTTTTTTAAGTCTGTGAACACATACATGTCAGCTTTAATTTAACAGATCACATTCAAAGGATTAGCAGATCTCTTATAAAACACATGTTGTAACTAGTACTGATAGTTTCTGTTGAGTATTTTTTCCTTTAGAAGTTTTCAATAATAAGCAGCAAATTCACTGTTTTCTTTCCTGATTTTGTTGTTTTTTCTCCCCAGTGAACAGAGTATTTGCCAAGCCCGAGCTTCAGTTATGGTCTATGACGATACCAGTAAGAAATGGGTGCCAATCAAACCTGGACAGCAGGGATTCAGCAGAATCAACATTTACCACAACACGGCCACAAACACCTTCAGGGTAGTTGGAGTTAAACTGCAGGATCAACAAGTGAGTAACTATACTGAGTTTCCTGTAAATTAACCTTTGATCTCATTTGCTAACCTCAGTTCTATAACTAATGCAGCATTTCCTGCTCCCTGCAAGGTGCCTACTAGTCTGTTCGTACTCCAGTCATTCAGATTTTGTATAATTTTTTGCACACACAGTGTATCATAAGTTATTACTGCTTATTTGAAAAAAAGAATGTTTGGTAGATGCCAAAGAGATTTGAATGTTATTTCCCCCATCTCCATTTTTTCTTGTGAAATGAGTCTTATTTCACTCTGCAGGTTTTGCTCTCAGCTCCCCCCAAATTAATTTTTACTTGTTTTTAGTACTATATTAAAAATAGAAATAAAAATCAATTGTTCCGCACTGCTGTCCCACAAAGTATGGTTGTTACATTGCTGTGATAAGCAATTAGTTCCTTGTAATGCACTTTAAAATCCTAGGTGCATACTGTGATCTGATTTACAGTGGACTAATTCTGCAGGACCTCCTCGGGTATTAAAGGAGTTATATGGGATTTAGATTATCGGAACTGGGATCAGACCCCTGTTGGGCACCAGATCACGGCGCTCAGCCCAGCACTGCCACGACGTGGCTCCGGCAGCCTGGTTGGTGGCATGCCGGGTAGCACGTGCCATGAGAGCTCCCTAACCAAGTGTCACAATCAGACCCTAAGCAACAGTGTACTTGAGTGGGGTAGCAGTGCAGTGCCTGCATTTTAGAGCAGGAATTTCAGAGCTGAGGGCTCCCTTTGTGCTCTGGCACGAGGCTGGTTGGCAGTGGCAGCCCAGGCTGCCCACTTGTGCTCACCTCAAGCCCTCTATGTGGCACAAGGATCAGGAAAAAGTGGGCCACTGGTTGCCTGTTGGTTCAAGAGTGGCTTTGCCTCCTGGGAAGGTGAGCGAGCTCTGCTGCTGGTGTGGGATGGGCAGGGGCATGGCAAGTCCAGCCAGACTGACGTAGGTCAGGCAAACCTGGAGAGCAGGAGCCCGGGCACCACCAGCTCTCAGCTGCCACAAATGTTGAATGGATTGATCTGCTCATGGAAATGCAGATGATCCTCAGTTGACAGCTGTAAAGATGCTTGGGCCAACTGGAAAAGTTACTCAGGTTGCCTACTGGAAATGGTAATGACTTTGCTACGCCATGCATATACAGAGTCATCATTCTGAAAAAGGAAAAGGAGAACAAAAATATATGGGTTTTGAGCACGTTGGTTTTCAGCTCCGTGCAGTGCACTTTTGAAAAGTTTGCTAGAAGTTTTCCAACTACTTTGATCCTTCTCTGTAGAGCAAAGGCAATATGTGAATGTAGTTCCATTCGGAAATAAAAGATATTTTCAAAAATAAGTAAAATACAATGGCTTCTTAATCAGTTGTGAAGTGTCAATACTGCTTTGTCCCAGGCCATGCTAGCTCTTTATTTTACATCACCAGCAGGTGAATGTAAATGATTTTCATGTGACTGCAATCTAGGATGGGACTGAATAGCTGGTGTAAAACAAGCAGAAGTCATAAAGTCCACATATATATGTGTAAGGCAGACTAAGTACCAGAGGTTTGCCTTAATCAGAGTATGCAGTTTAAAGAGTAGGACATATTAAAAAGTCAAATTTAAGCTGCACTTTGAACATGCTTTGCATTAACTGTAATATTTTATTTGCTTGCAAATGTTCCAACTTATGAAGAGGCTGCATGCTATCTAAAAATCATCTCAATTCAGAAAGAAACAGGTAGAAGAATATATTTTTCTAGAGTTTAAAGACTAAAAATTCTCTTTCAAATAAACAGAAAGTATAGGTTACCTGAGTCACCTAGAACTGCCTGGAACAAAGTCTTCACCTTAAATATGATTGCAAAAATCATATTTAAGGTGACAAAGTCACCTTAAATATGATTTAAGACACCTTGACATAAAGTCAAGATAGTGTAGCATAGGAGTACTATTCAAAGGAAGACTGAAAGTCTCAAGATTCAGAATTTAATATATTTTATATGAGTCTCACATGGAATCATAAGCTTGCTAGGCTTGCTAAGTATTTGCATATGAAGAGTACAGAAATTTATTTCAGTTAAGATAATTCTCGGTTCAAGCCATTTCATGCTTGCAGGTTCTGTTAAATCTCACTGAAACAGGCTTTAGTAAAACTGTTGATTTGCCAGAAAAGACATATTTATCTGAAAAGGACCAGTCTTCATCTAATATGTGATTTGGCATATCATGAAGCTAATGAAGCTACACAGCTTTTTAAAGAGTTGAGAAACTAGTTTAAAATATATAATAAACAATACCATGGAGAAACAATTTTAACTTTTCTTACATACTGTTTGGCAAGGCACAGACTAGAGTAATTTTCATGGCTTCATGCCTGCCTGCTTGTATTTCCCTTTTAATTTTTGTTGGTTTATATTACACCTCTAATAATATCTCTCTTTAATTTTCATTGTCTTTTTCATTTTTCACGTATGTTCTTCTGTAGACTCTTTTTCTTGTCTCTGTCTAGCTGCCTTTTGGTTTTCTAGCCCTTTTTTGGTGCAAGTGCTGTAGCTTATCACACTGTCTTCTCGTTCTGCTTACCTTATCTCCTTATCTCCCTGCCTCCTTCTCTAGCTGACAGTGTCTGCAAAGTTCACCACAGACAAATATGGTTGGTAGAGTAGCAGAATGGGAGCATCGTTCTGCCCCCCAGGAAGCGACCAGCAGAGCTCTTTCCCTCTGTGTCCGGGTGAGGTGCTGGCCGTGTGTGGCAGCAGCGCCGGCTCACGGACCAGCAGTACTGCACTACCCTTCCTGCTCTGCACAAGGTGCAGCTCTGCACAGGCTCCTGCTGGCGTGAGCAGGAGCCTTCCAAAAACCACAAGTATAACCTTGAAGCTTTGAAGTCACCACAGAGGCCAGAAGTGGTTTGAAGCTAAGGCCAGAGCAGTGTTACAATCGCTTAACGTCATGAGCTTCGATGTTTCCTTGCAGCCTTCATTTTGTACTCGATGTTTATTGAGGTCTTGTCCAACCTGAACAATTCTCTGATTCCATGATTCTTGAAGCTAAACGGTCACAACCACGTGTTTTACCCCCATGTTGCAACTTGCCAGCTGTTGTTGTCACCTGGCCTGTTGTAAAGGTGACATGTGTGAGTTCAGTCACCATGCAAGAAGTTCACAAAGCTAAAAATATACAAGTGGCCCCTCTTTATGGCTCAGGTGAAAAGCAGTAGCTCCCTGTTCCGGAGTCCTGATCAACTCAAGGTTTAAAATTAGGACTTTACATCAAATGATGTCAGCTCAGTATGATCTCATCACTCAAAGGTACGTGCTGAACAAACAGGCAGGGAGGAGGGTGCATCTCAAAAGTGAATCACATCTCCTGAGGGGCTGGTGTGTTCATGTCGCTGAGGAGTGAATGTAGAAACAGGGCCTTGGGGAAGGTGAGACATTTTACAAGTGAACCCAAGCCAAAACTGAAACAGGGACGGGATTCTTGGGATGTAAGCTAACCACAATTTTTGAAAAAGAAAGAACCAATTAATCACTGTTGTAACTTATTAAAAGTTCACCAGGTTTGGGCCTGCCTACAGAAGTAAAGAATCTGGCCTCAGCTGTAGCAGTTTTTATGGCCTCCCTCTTTTAGCAGTCATGTGTGCTCCCTGTGAGATGAGCCTGAGCATGGGCAGCATGGCAGGGCCCAAGCTGGTAACAACCTGCTGAACCATGTCATGCTCTGGAAGAACAAGCAATTGTCTTGCCTTGGTTCAAGGCAGAGTGTTGGTGGTGAGGCTTGTGTGGGAACTCTTCCCATGATCTTGGCTGTGCTTACACCTCAGGTGTTGCCCTGAAGCCCACTCAGTCCCTTGTAGCCCCATTCCTGTGAGTCCCATCAGCCACTACCATCGTCACTGCTGACAGCTCACAACTCTGCAGCCAAAAGGAAGGGCTTCTTGCTTTCAAGCTTTTGTGTAGATCCTAAAATTCCCTGCCAGTCTCAGGGAGCCTATACCTGAAACTGAGGTAAAAGGATGAAGGAGAGTGCTGGGTAGAAGTGAAGCAAATACATTTTTTGAACATTATAGTGGTGGAAACATTGAAAGGTGTCAATATAATACTATGCATGACTGATCTGTGAAACTCCTTGCCATATGAGATCATTGAAATACAGAATTTAACAGGGTTCAAAACACCACAGACATTTATATCAGTAACAAGACTATATTGCTTCAGGAAGATTAAATACTAAAAGGGGGGTGAAAAGAAAAGAAGTGGCATATAAAATGTCATGTTTCAGCTTTTAAGTCACATTCTAGGTGAAGAGTTATAGGAAGAATTGTTTGATGTGGACAAATCCATGATTTATTTCTGCAAGATTTCCAGTGAGCTTCCCCAATTCACTTATTGTAGACTGCAGCTGAAGATTAAACGATGAACTCTTGGTCTGCTCAGCCGGGCAGGTGTGCTATCTTACTGACATACACGGCTTTAGAGTAAAGATCCCTTAGAACCTGTAAAAAAACCCTGTGCTTCAAACAGGGAGACCTTCTTTATTTTAATTATTGCTTTGAAGCACTTCATTATCATCATGTGCCTTGCAGAGTCTCCACACCATATGTACAAGACACCTTTGTGCACTCATTTTTAACAACAGCAGGAGATCCCCTCCTCTTTTTTTCCATTTTCTATAAACATGAGCCAAAGGAGATAAAAATGAAACTCTGGCTATTTTAAGTTTCATTTCCCATTTTTAAACTCTCTGATTTGAGTTTGAAGACAAGGTATTACATGTGTGGGCATCCTGATGATTACTGAAGGTCAACATTCAAATTCTGTCTTTATGCAATCAAAGGGATCTAAGCCTCAGAACAAAGCAGATCCTTGGCGTTCCTTGGGTCGATGTTCTGGGGAAGCAAGTTTTGAACAGTTTACCTGACTTCCATGAAATAATTTTTGGCCTAGGTTTTTACGATCTCTGTCTTTTGTTAAACAGCTGCAATGCACCCTCTGGTGCTCTTTGGGCTTTGATAGTGGTGTCCTTTGAAACAGAGGTTTCTGTTAGTAGGTGAGAGAAACTCACTTTGAAAGCCTGGTAGAAACTCACAATCTTTCTAAACATTTCCTCAAAGACACTGCCTATGCCTTCCCTTGGTTAATCTACTCCAAAAGGGTTGGAAGACTTAAAAATTGGTCCCTGTTAAAACTGTTGGTTTAGTAATCCAGGCATGAGTTTACTTGATGCTCGAGACACTCTTTGAGTGTGAGCAACATTGGTACAGGCTCTCCCAAGGCTCAGTGGAAGAATGGGGGTCATGCTACAGTTTTTCAAGGAAAAAAACACTATTCAATCTGTCAAATACAAGAGGAAGTTCAATGTCTTTGCTGTGACCAGTTTCCATTTCATGCTGGTTGGTGTAGGTGTCTTCCTACACAGCATGTTGGTGATGTGGTTCCCATATCCAGGGGACTAAGTCTTGCGAGCCTTGTATACCCAATGCAGGGCTGCAGCTTCCCTTGGCTCACAGGTCAGGAATTTCTCAATGATATGTGTCAAAAAAAGCAGTGTAGGTCTGATTGCTTCTCAGTGCATTTGCATGGAGACTTAATAATGATACTGGTTTGAGTGCAACAGCTGGACCGTCATATTTGTGCCTAAAGCTAGACGAAGTATTCAAAGACTGTCTTCTATGTCACTCTCTAATGCTGGCTCAGTAAGTAAATGTATCCTATAAATAAGAGTATATCTGTAATTATCTAGTGTTATAGTGGCTTCTTTGCTGGTTTTCATAATTTTTTGTATATTAATATAGTAAAGTTACAAGACATCTGTTAACTAAATCAGTGAGACAGTGTTATCCTTCAAAAGTACTAATGTGTAAAACAATTTGTTCTTTATTAGGTGCTCATCTAATGTGTCTCTGCCAATTTAAACTGGCAATCCACTGAAAATTCAAAACTCAGAGCTAGGAGTCATTAATCTTTGAAATTAATTTTAAAAGTCTGCCCATATAATTAAGAATTGTCAATCATCTAACAAAAATATTGTTGGACTAATTAAATACACTGAAGCTTTTTAATTGCAATCATAGTGGCAACAGAGAACTTTCAAAAATGCTGGTCAGACTGCAAAAAAGAAGTGTTGGTAGGTTTTCTGGTATGTGGGATCCACCTCTAACATAAATTCTGTGTACAAAGTGGTACAGTGGTGCAGGGGACATTCCTGCCTTTCCACCCTCAGCTAGAGCATCTTACATTTTCAGCAGTGGAGGTTTCTGTCTGCATCCCAGCTGTACTGTGTATCTGGGTGTCCCAGTGCCCTGCCCAAGGATAAACAGGGCATTGTATTTAGCAGATTAAATTTCAAAAGGAGCAGCCTTCTGCTGCAGTCGCCCCTTACCTGGAAAACACCATACATACAGGAAGAGAGAAGGTGGGAGAGGAGTGGTTTTCTGGTTTTGTCATTGCCTGACTGATTCTAAAGAAAAAGTGTAAGCACAAGAAGCTGGTGGTGATCAGGCACATGGCAGGAGGAACGCAAAACTGGTGCAATGAGTCAAACATTTATGTGCTATAGGGCAAGGTTAGTGCCAAGAGCCCTGTCTGGCTCTTTTTCTAACAATTGTGCATGATCATCCTCCAAAAGATGGAAACAGCTGCTGGCACTGGCTGCTGACAGCTGTCTGCAGCATCTGCACAGCTGCATCCTGTGGAGGTGCAGTAGAAATCACGAGCAGGTAATAGATTTTGCAAAACTGGCTTGCAAGTCCCCGAGGCTGAATGAAGCTGTTGTAAATCTCACCCTAGATGTGGGTCTTCTGTCATCAAAACAAATGCTGCCTTACCACGTAGGAGCTGCCACAGGAACTGCTTCTACCCATTTGGGTAACCTTTGCACAAGGCTTAGGTGGGTTTTTCCCCCACTGAAAACAGAACTGGTTTTAATCCTTACCCCTCTGTTTCAAATCACAGGTAGTGATTAATTACTCAATTGTGAAAGGGCTGAAGTACAATCAAGCAACACCTACCTTTCATCAATGGCGCGACGCACGGCAGGTCTACGGCTTGAATTTTGCAAGCAAAGAAGAGGCTACCACGTTCTCCAATGCAATGCTGTTTGCTCTGAATATCATGAACTCGCAAGATGGAGGTAAATTAATCTCTATCAATCTGTGACATTTTAAAATGCTTGTTACCAATCACCTAGTGCAGTTGTGTTGGATATTATGCCGTTATAAAACACATTATAATAAAAAACCTTAGCTTCCAGTAGACAGCCTTTAGATTAGCATTTGCTGTGGTATGAATTGCACGTGTTTTCAGATTTTATTTCCCTTTCTGCTCATTTTTCATGGTGCCTTAACTCACCATAGGAAATCAATAGTTATTTGGGAATGCCTCAGCAGGCAGGTAGCCCCACTGATTTATGTGGATCTGTATATGTGTTGTTTTACATATGAGATGGCAGAATAAAACATTAAATAAAGAGAAGCTAGAGTAAAATTAGCAAAATCTTAAAGGATAGAACTTGGAGATGGCATTCCCAATATGTTGGGCCAGCTCCAGCCGTTGGCGCTTGTGGGTCAGCTTTCTAAAAGAGGCGTGTGTGGCACCTTGGTTATTGAATACTGTATTGACTGTAGAAGAAGCTTGTGGTGAGGTTTGCTGTTCTGTGAATTTGTCATTGCATTAGCTTGACACAGGCCCAAAGTAAAGTCCTGGTTTCTCAGTGGAAACCAGTTTCTGGTTTGTGGGATCTGGATGAAGCATTGCCCTCAGTTACACGCTTATGACCTCTCTGCAGCTCTTGGGCTGGGAACAGAGCCGTCCTTGTGTGGTGTCTTTTTTTTTTCCTACAAAAACACAACACCACAGCCCTGTTTTCCTTTTGCAAACACGGTGAGTCAAGGTTTGCATCACTTGCTGCCATCCAGGTTTCACTGCAGTGTTCACTGGTGATGGACAGCAGCATTTTAGAGAGAGATTGTCTCCTGACAACCTTGAATACACAAATATATCTTACTAAAAGGCATACTCCTAATATAAAAGTGTAGATCTTTTATTTTGCTACTTCTGTTCTATTAAGCTGGCAAATGCAAAAGTCATCAAAAATCAAGAAATATTTTAAATTCTGAGCTATATTTAGAAGTACTGAGGACTTAATTCTCCCTTCTTCAGCTTGAACATTTTCAGCTGTAGTTGTGCCACAGCAGGAGACTTCATGAGGAAATCTGGCCAAGATTCACCAGTCCTAAACTGATGAAAGTCTGAAGAGTACAGAGGTCTTTGGCTACCCCCCTTTTAGACCTCCAAATTTGGATACTTTGACTATGGGTCTGGGTGTAGTGATTGGTTTAATGACTATGATCATTCTGCCTTTCTTCCAAAAGTCCTTAAGTTTGGGTTGGGGGTTTTTTCCGATCTGTCTCTTCCTGTCAAAGGGAGTGAGGTTTTGCAGGATTTTGAGTTTTCTTCAGGAAGGTGCCTTGTGGAAACACAAGTCTCAGGATGACAATTTATTGCTCATAGGCTAAAATATAAGAAATTACCTTAAAGTGTATACTTTAATTATTTTAGCTACTCCTAGCAGTGAACAACAGGTATTTTTAAGAAAGTATTTCTGAGTACTTGAAAAGCCTATTAGATTTCTGAGAAGTTTGTGCATATACAGCAAACAATAATTTGCATTTTGCCTTTTTTAGGGTATTTTTTTATTCATTTGCTTAGCACACCAAAAGTGTGCTTTAGATGCTTTACAGATTTAAAATCCAGCCCATGCTGAAGACTGTATTTAGAGTTTGTAGTTGTCACATTCAAAGACATGAACTGGGTCACAGATGAAAACTTTCTTTCCTGGAAAAAAAAAAAGGTCTAGTAAACATTTAGTCTTCAACAACCCTTTTCTCTTATACATAAAGTGTTAGAAGTTTCAAAGATGGCCAGCTGTCCCATTCTTTACAACTGAACTTGTCAAAAACTGAAATTTGGATTAAAGACAATTTCAGCATTTATTAAAAAAACCCCAACCCAATACTGATTTTATGAAACAAATTCCCCAAATACTAATTTTTATAAATTTTTTTAAATTATGACATTTATTTCCAGAGGTATTTCTCTTTAATATTATATTAGCGACACATTGATAATAGATTAGAATGAAGCCTTTTGTATCATCATAAGTTTTCCCATTACAGCATGAAAGTTGACAGCAAAAGTACATAATGGATATAAGGTATAAAATGTTTTTTCAGATCTGCTCTTCCAGGCTTCTATAGCCCTTAAGCTTTTGTGGGCATGAATTAATGTGAACAGGAATTCATACAAACACACATATCCATATATCTTTTCAGGCACAGCCACTGCCTGAATACTCCCATCCATCCTGCTGCCTGCGTGCTGCATTAGGGTCTGCTTTTCCATATGGAAAAATCATTAGGAAAAAGATGTATTTATTGTATCTATGCATGCATGTATTAAAGTTGCCCATGTGCTTATCCATATGGATGGCAGCTTTAAGGGGTGCATTTGTATGCACAGAACTGCTCCTATACTAATAAAAGGCTTAACCAAAAGCACAGGGTTAAACAGAGGCTCCCTCTGCCCCATTCACAGGGCAGCAAAGCCTATCTGCTGCTCAGCAGCTTGGAATATGCTGTGTGCACTACTTGGCACGTGCTGTTTCTAATGTTTAGTTTTTTCCTATATTCTCCACTGAGACATTATTATGTTTGAGTACTGCTGATCCTCCCATAGTTTAATAGATTCTGGCTTCCATGGCTGCTTCTCCCTTCGTTCTACCACCCACTTCCATAAACTAAAATTAATCATGGTAGACTACAGTAGAAAATGTGAGACTGCATCATATCTTCAGCAGACGTGGAGTCAGGGTACTGGTACATTTTGGAAAATAACTAGTCTTGGCACAAAGTAATGGTGTGGGGTTTTGAATGGTGCAGTAAGTTGAATTAGTTTTAAAAAAATTATAGCGGTCTGTGTTTTGGGGAGCTGGAAATAATTTTTAGGTAGTGCTGACTTTCAAATGACTGGGTCCCCTTGAATGAACACACAGTTATGAACCAGTGATGGGAATTCCTGTGCTGTCCCTCGTCTTCACGAGAGAAACTACAATGCCCAAGAACAACCACAAGCACTGGTCTCACTGTACTGACTGCATGGGGCATGAGTGAAAACTAAACCAAGTGCTTTGTTGGATGCCAAAGGTTAAATGGGCTGAATCAGATCCTACAGCCAGCCTGTATTTACCTGGGTTACATGTCAAGATCAGTGCTGGGGAGAGTGTCTTCCCAGGAGTGTGACATCCCAAGGTTTGCAAAAGCTGGGGGAAAGGCCATAGTCTAAACTCTGGCTGGCTGTGTTTCTGCAGTGGATGCACTCATACTCTTACCCATGGGGAGGGCCACCTTACAAATGTTCATGTTCTCAGTGCTGTGGTGGGAGCCCCTCTCAGTGCACATCCCCAGGAGGGGCTAAAGCAAGCCTTGAAAGAGGTGAACACAGACCTGGCTCATTCTTGTGCTTTGTAAGGATGCTAATGGTTATGTTAGGAGTAATCAGAAATCAGATAAAATGGGACTAAAACCAAAATAATATTACAAACATGTACCATCCTTCCTTTAGAGGTTGATAGTTGCCTCACTGAATCACAATTGTTTACCTGCCAGCTTGTTTATGTGCCTAATAACTTTGATTTCCTTATACATCTCTTTAATCTGTTCTCCTTTACAAATAAAAAACGAAGTGTTGGTCCTGAGCCAGCCTGCAAAATGAGAGCAAATGATAACACTGACTTGCTCATTACCAATCTCTTGCTTATAGTGCTTTAATGGTGTCATTTAGTAAGACCATTAGTATGACAAACAGCTTCCCATTTAATTGTTTTTCTTTCATGGACATCCAGTTTGTGAAGTCAGACCTTTTACTGGCATAAATTACCTGGTACAAGGTAGTGTGTCACTGTCTTACTTTGACATCTGCAGCCAGGCTTCACTGGGGGCAGAGCATCACCCCTTCCTGCCCCAGGAGACTCTGGAAAAAATTTTGCATGGATCCTGCCCACAGGCTGTTTGATGTTTCATGTTTTTCAGGGCTTACATCCTCTTAGATTTACCAAATGCAATGACTGGTGGCAGGGCAGCATGGTTATTGGAGCAGGACATAATGTGACAACATTAGTAAGCTAAAATGGGCAAGTTCTTCCCTGCCATAATTTTGTGGGAAAGCCAGTGGTGCCTGTAATGAAGGTAAGTTTCTGCAGGGCTTAATGGAGCCTGTACACTCAGTGCTTCTCCCAGAGCGTGGTTTCAGTTCCCTGAGAGAGGGAAAAAGGCTATTTTCTCTCTTTTCTTGTTCCCCAAACTTCTAGGGATGGGCAAAGGACTTCTTCGTCTTTTTCTTTCCTTATTTGCTTGCCTCAGACATCGAGTCCCTGTTGGTTGCTGGCAGCAGCTGCACGTTCCCCTGCTGCATAAGGGGGCAGTGGCTCAGCTTTGTGGCTTGGCGTGACCAGCTCTGAGGGCATCTTGGGCTTCCACGGCTTAAAGACTTGGTACCTCTTGGAGAAGAATTGGGCCTCTGATCTGTGCTGCTGGTAAATGCTGCCTGAGACATAGTGAATATAATGTATTGTGAACTTTTGCTTTTCTTTTGATGTCTTTGCCCTGGGGACTTGGATAGTTATTGTTGACTTACAATGTATAAAAATTCTATTTCTAAATGTAAACACCACATGCTGAAAAGTCTTATGCAGAGGGCTCTGTTGCAGAGTTAATCACAGTTAGAGGTCAGCTGCCTTATCTGACTAGGAAGGGAGAAGTTGGAGGAAAGCTTGAAATAGTAGGAGAGAGGTTTGAAGAAAATTAATAGTGATTTATTTCTTTATTTATTCCTTGTAAGAAAGCCATTTTCCTGTTCGAAGAGTCTTGTACACCATACCATACAGACATAGGTTATGGAGGGTGCAGAGTTCAGCCCTGTGCCTTCAGCTTCACAGACCCAGCCTTACCTCTGCAGGGAGGATGTTTTGATAGTCAGAAGGATTGCTCCTCCCTCCTCTTCCTCTGGTTAGATCAGTTGCCTTTTCCACCACTGTGGATTATTTGACCTGTATTTCTCCAGCCTCCTCTCCTGTAAGTTGGATTTTATTAAGTTCTTAGGAGTTTGAGATATTTTTCCATTCCTTCAGTCATTCTGTTCTTATCCTTTTTTCAGAAGTGACGACATTTCTGTACTGCTAGGAGGAAGTTCCTTGAAAAATGCTTTGGAGAAATAAAAGAATAAAGCGCTGATTCTTCAAACAGCAGATAAACTGGCAGAATGTACCATACATTCTCTCTCCTAGTTAGATGCCCTAAGTATTTGCAAAGTTTCTGTCAGTGAAGGATGTATGTGAAGATTATGGTGCACAGGATTTCAGACAAAAGTGTACGCAGTGTTTTTTATATTTTTTTCTAATGTTATATTAATTTCATTTTTTCATTAACATTTTGCCAACTAGTCCTGCATCTCTCGGTTTTTCAGTGGCACTAAAATGTAACTCCTGGGAAACTCAGTCATCTGAATTCATCCTCTACAAAGCAGTGCCTGTTTTATTTGATAATTTTGCCCCAAGACTTCCCAGCACCACAGAGGACACAGTGTGGGAAGACAAAAGACTGCATCTTCATTACAGCACTGCATAATACATAAAATAACTCATCAATAATGGAAGGAACCCACTATAGAACACAATGCCCACTTGCAGCCAGCTGGTTCCAAAACCGTGGTGGGGTAAAGAGATTCGTGCTCCATGCCAGGTGCTTTGCATGCTGCATTGTGGACTCATTCCCACACTATCAGGTGTGTCGGTGCCGATTATAAAGCACTGAGATGGTGTATTCTATGCACATTTTACTTTTAACAGTGCTAATAACATTTAAAGATGTGTGCAACTTCAATTGCATAGGCATTGAAGAGCTATAAGTGTGCATTCTGCTGCAGGTTTTTGAACCAAGTCATTCCAGATGTTGTTCCTATTTATAATTTAGGCATAGAGAACTTGTAAACAACAAACTTTTGGACGCACTAGTGTAATTATGATCCAAGTGGCCAGACACCTAGTCCAAGCCAAAACAGCAACCTGCAGGCAGTGGTTAATGGGCTGCATGTGAAAAATACAAAAAGCTTTTGCTTCTTTAAAAAACAAAGTTTTCACAGGGGAATAAGTATTTTCTGACCAACATCTTTCAAAAACACCAGAGAAGGGTTTAGAGAAATACATTTCACAATGTTTCCAGTGTCATGCCTACACCGGTTTCAGTATTAACTTTAGTCACTCAGAAATGTTCTGCAGATAGGCGAGTTTCTGATCTAAATTGCTGTGCTTTGTAAGTTAAGGAAGAGGGAGGGAAAATTCAAATAAGATGATGAGGTTTTTCCTTTCATCTGCTGCATTGCTTTATCACTGAAACTGTTCTGGAAAAGTCCACGTGACACACAGAATCTTTTAGTATATTGCTTACTGTAGAAATAAATTTCTTCCTTTGCCAGTTGGACAGGGATGAGCTATTACCCAACAAACTAGGTGGGAATTTATTTTCCCGAAGCAGCCAGTGAAGGGCACACCCCAGGCAGTGCCCACTGCATGTTTGACAGGTCTCTGCCCAATCCTGTGAGGGCAGGAGTCCCTTGTGACCCCAACTGAAAAACCTCAGGGTTGTGTCTAATTCCCAAAGCCTCTTCTGCCCACGCTGAGGGGAATGGCAGTCCTCATACAAGCCCTCTGCCCATCTTTCCAAAACAATCAAACTTCTCCTGGAGTAACAGGCACTTGCCTTGCAAGGCTTCCTCTGCCAAACTGCTCAAGTGCCCTCTTCTCAGGTTAACTTGCGCTTCCTAATGGGATATATGACATTTCACAGAATCAAAGAATATTCTGAGCTGGAAGGGACTCAAAAGGATCATGGAGTCCAACTCTGAAGTGAACGGCCTATACAGGGATCGAACCCACAACCCTGGCATTATTAACACAAGGCTCTAATCAGCTTCTAGGAACCTGGGTACAGTTCACATTAAGAGAAACATGTTTAAAACCAGAACTGGAAGAAGTTGGCCCAGCCAGGAGAAGCAGTGAGTAAAACTAGCTAATCTTCTATATTAGCTGGGCTCCAGCTGACTGGAGCACAGGAGGTGAATTGATTCATTTGTGAATAGATAAACTGGAATTACAGACTCCTTTCAGTGCTAGAACTCTAAATATCATTGCTGTTATTCATCTGTAAGGAAGTATCAAATTGTTATTTAATTATTCTGCTCTATAGAAGCAGGCATTTCTTCAGTTCAGTTTTTTAGTCCCCTGGATGGTGGGGACCCACAGAAAGTTTTCAGGGGCACTGAAGTGCTCTCGCAGTGTTACGCAAATAAAAACCCATGACATGTTGCTTGTATGCATCTCAGCCCCCTTCCTGCAGGTTTCCATTGTATCCCTGCTCAGAGCAGCAGCAGCACCAGAGCTGCCATCAAACATCTGGAACAACAAAAGGTGCCTCTGTTCTTTGAAGAACATTATCAACCTCAAGGTTTTTGAGTCTCTTGCTGATGTATTTTGCTGTGCTGAACTCTTCTGCACTAAATGAAAACCACTTCCGGAAGGAAACTGTGTGTGGGAAAAAAATTGTTGAGAGATTTAAGAGAGACCTGCACATGTTGACTTGTGCTAGCGAGATTCCCTTGCACCCTTGCCTTCAAACCCCTGTTTTTCTGAGTGTGGTGCAAACTGGCAAATTTCCAGGGCTCCATGATTGAAGATTCAATGTGGCTTTTTCACTAGAGTATAGTAAGTAGCACGAGAATATATTAGCTGAGGAAAAAATGTAATTATCAAAATTTAGCAAGTCCAGTAATTTATATGCTAGCAGTATAGGCCAGATTTTGGCCAGTGTTCATTTGTAGACCATGTATGGGGTGCCTCCTTGCTGAATGTACCTCTTCATCTGTCAAGGGCTCCTTTTTTGGGGTCAGTCTGGACTGTATATGCATCATGTCCTTTGCCAGGCAATGGCTGTGAGTGGCACTCAGCCTCGAGCCATAGAAATGGAAAAGCTGCCTTGCTTCAGGAGATGCCGTGACTCAAGCAGATCCATGCCACTCTCCCTCTTCCCCTTCCTCTCCTCTGTCCAGGGATGTGGTAGAGCAGCACCTGCCCTGTGCTGCCAGCGCCCTCAGGCTCAGCTCCTCGGTGGCAGTGGTGGGCTCTGCCCTGCCCCTGCCCCTGCCCCTCTGCTCTCCAGGGGCAGGCAGCACAGGGCTGGGTTTACACCTGGCTGCCTTCTCACCTCCCGCAGAAACCCACAGTCTGTGCTTAGAGTTCACAGCTCTAAACAGTCTGAAGCATATGAAGAACAAATAGCTTTTTGTGATGAGAACAGTGTTTTTCTCTTTACCTTTTCCAATGCTATACTTTGGCATTTTGAGTTTCAGTGCATTTTGTTTTGCTCACCAGTAACAGTCTATGGGACATTTATTTATTGATTTTCTGATTTCTTTTAGTGGAAAAGAAATTGCTTCTTGGAAGAGATTTGTATTTTTCACAAACCTTCTTTAAGTTTTGTGTTCATTTCTTTCATTCTTAAAGTGCTTTGATACTTGGTGTCCTGGGGTGTTCTCTAAAATAACACAATTTTATGTGAGAACATGACTTGCTTTTTTTAAGGCAGTTTGTCTTTCTTTTCAGACCCTGTATGAGTTTGAGGTGCTGTAAGTCTATGCACAACAGTGCTGTGTTTACTTCTGTACATACACTGGCACTCACTCCTCTTTTTGGATTGATTCACACTAATTTCTAGAGCCAAATATCAGTATAATTCATAATATATAATGCCATTGAAAAGAACAATCTGTGAAAATTTTCTCACTAGAAGAAAAGGGAGAAAGAATATTGAAAATAAATGTACTCTTTTACATAAGGGATGCCTTCATTCTTAAATAATAAAAAAATTTAAAAAGAGTGACCAGGCAGTGTGCTGTGTTGGTAGTTACACAGATCCAGGTTTGCAAAGAGTGATAACTGTTAATAGGATCTCCAAACCTGAATCAGCCAAACTAGGCTGATTTTTACAATGGTGCTGTGCTTCTCCAAATGGTATTTATTCTTGGAAAAGTGAACTTCAGATATTTACAGGAGATTGTACAGAAAGTGACATCTCCATATTTTTACTAATAAATATCCCAATATACCTAACACAGGAATAAGTGCTGTATTCATTTTGAATCATCTTGCAGAAATGGTTCATTCTGTTAATGATATTGTTGTCTAATATTAGTGCTCTAGCACCCTCTCCAATTACTTAATTTATAGTATTCACAGGTACCCTATGCCAATTGTTGGGTACTATCTAATTTTTTATCAGCAATTAACTCTAAAGGAGACACACAAATATATAGGGATTAAGATAGGTTTGGGTAATTATCATAGAACCACAGAATGGTTTGAGTTGGAAGGGACCTTGAATATCACCCAGTTCCATGGGCAGGGACGATTTCCACTCGATCAAGTTGCTCAAAGCCCCATCCAGCCTGGCCTTGGTTGCTTTTTTTTTATTTAGTAGACTTTCTGTATTCTCAGCTAAGAGCTGGACATTATAATAAGAGTTTGCCTAAAGGCAAAATTCATCCCATTTTCCCTCTTTTTCATCACTGATGGTAAAGGATTGCTGCTAAGAACCCTTCTTTGGTTCCTGACAATTTTGCTATGATCTTCTTCCAAACTTTCTAAGTAATGAATTAATGATTTCTAATTATGGTGTAATTAATTGGTAACTACAATGATAATTAAACCTCTAGTTTAACAATAATAAATTAGGGACCTGGAAACTAATGTGCATAAAGTGTATTTTTAGTGATGCTCCATGGATTTCCGTGGGACAGTTAATGAGAACTCCCAGGACTTCATGTGTTGAGCATGTCCATATATGTGTTCACATGAGCAGTGCACATCAGATTATCACTTCTCTGACTGACTGAGCTCTACAAACAGATGGGCTTTTTACATGCAAATTTTTTTTTATTTTATACCAGAAGTGAATTTAGGAAGATATTTACACATATATAGATTGAAGTCAGGAATAAGGTGCTGGGCTAAGAGGATTTTTCACTGATAAAATTGGTAGTATTTTTAATTTTTTTTTTTAACTTTGCTATCATTATGTGCCATGGTTCACTGTGCAAACAGCACTCACTAAAAATGTGTTCCTGGTCCAAGCACAGTGTCCAGGAGCAGGGGACTGCAGAGAGACAGCCAGTGGTGCGGCTGAGGAGGCAGGGCAGAGCTCTGGAACCCTCTCCAGCAGCAGGCTCAGCTGAGGGGAAAGTCTGTTTAATTCCAGCCACCGACTGAATTGCCATATGCTGCTGCCAGCAAAGCATGTAGAGCGGCTTCTCCTGCTGGCTGGTAATCCCTGGGGAGCTCACACAAAGTCTATTAATGGCCTTCTTAGGTGACTCTCTGCAGTCATCCAGCATCTTATTTTTCACCAAGCCAGGGACTCGAAAGCTTCAGGTTGTTTCGCCTTCTGCGAGCAGAATCTCAGACCCTTATGGCAAGGCCTTGTAATTTCTCCAGTTAATTCTAATGAAGCAATACAGCTGAAAATGGGATTCATTTAACTGAACTTCAGCCATTTAAATGCTAGGCATCTGGTTTACAATAACTGTGCAGTTTCCTTTCCTCTCCACATAGCGAGGAGGGCTCACCTGGAGGTGAGTGGCTGTAGTCCTGTGTTGCTGGCTGGTGGCCCAACAGGCTGCACAGCCCGTGCCACACAGCAGGGAGCAAACTGTGTGATCGAATGGAGCAGCAAGAGGCTGTACTGCAGTTCAGGACGGAAGTAATCTCCTAACAGGTGATTTTAGTTCTGCAAGCGTCCAGCCTTAGCCCTTGTACATGCTCAGCAGCACAGCTGAGGAGAACACAGCGTGATTCAGGCCCTGGTGGTGCTTTTGAAATTCTGCTCCACCTATACTGACAAAAAAAGCCAAACCCTGCCAAGCTATCACCGTCAATCAGATTTGCATGGATTGCTTTATCTGTTGGTCTTGATTAGTATTCTGGAGATCTCTGTAGAAAACATGAATTTTAATCTCGCTTCCTCCAGTGCTGGTTTCCAGGGACTCCCTCTGGTGGTTAGAGCAGCGCCTGGAAGCCGTGTGAACATTAGCTGTGCGATACAGCACGCTAGGAGAGGTGAACTGAAGAGTACCTTGGCTTTTTTCACACCTTTAAAAATAAACTTGGGGTCAAAGTCATTGAGGTTACCACCTCTTTTGACTGCTTAAACTTGCTAAATGTTCATTGCTCGTTCTTGTGAAGAAACGGTGCAGTTCTTGCAGTGTGGCAGAGTGAGGAGCACAACTGCAGGTACCTCTGTGCTGGTGTGGTGCTTGGCAGACAGGAGCAGGAGGACATTCAGAAGGCTGGATGTTGTTACAAATCCATCTGAATATGGATTCTCCTGAAATTTAATGGCTATCCCTTCTAAGGCATTTTAGATTACAGAGTATTTGCTTTTTCTTTTTTTGGCTTACCATTGGCATCCACAATAGAAATGACTCTGCACTTGGGTCCCCAGGTTCCCCTGATCATTTACAAATACAAACATTGCAGTTTCACTTCACAAGATGCTTTGCCAGCAGATCTTACAGGATCCTTGCTAAATGCAAAAGAAAACACTTTGAATCGGCAAAACAGCGGGGTTAACTGAACTTAGACAAAAAGAAGGAGCCTTTCAGTGTCCTCTAGAGCCTGCCAAAGCACTAAGTGCTGCTGATGACTAACAAGGGTGGCATAGCTAATGCAAAGGCTGGCAAGGGTTACCATGCACAGTGCAGCAGTAGGGGCACCCTCAGTCAGGGATGGAGAGGTAGAAGGATGCGGGGAACCAAGGGCTCTGGAGATGCATGGCCCAAGTGTGTGGACAAGTTTCTGGATCTGCAGTGGAGACAGGAGGCACCAAAAGAAAGCTTGGTTCTGGCAGAGTCAGCAGGAAAACTCCTGACTCAGATAAATGAGTAATTTACCCCTAGTTTGTGGAAGGAAGAGGGATTTGAAAGTATAACAAAGGTGAGGATCCAAAGGGAAGCGTGCCTTATGCTTCCTGCTGATTATTTAATTTCTTATCTCTCTGACCTTTCTGATTACTCTAAATATACTTCAGCTTCAGAGCTAAAGCTTGAAAATAGATATTTGGCTCTTCAGACGAGCTGGCATTTGATTCCTTTTTTTTGCCCTTTGTTGTAACATTCCTATGAGCACGGAGAAAATGCATTGGCAGTGATTTTCTTACAGACAAGATTGCCCCTGGGTGGTTTTACATTCTCTCATCAGCCTGAGAGTGCACCCCCAAATCACCTCTTTTTGCTTATCAGAGTTTACTGCTGTGTCCAGAAGTTGCCCAACGGGGGTCATGCTGTATATACTTCTTGTCTTACATTACATTATATTGCAGTTAGATCTTTCAACACTGCCATATTTTTAAATAATGTTTTCCCTGACGTTGCAAATGGTGCAGAACGTTGTAGAGGCAGACAGCCACCAAATTGAGCTGTTGAGCTGGGGGCAGGAGCTTTGGTCAGCAGGCTGTAACACACAGGGAAACTGTTTTTGCAGTGGTACAGTGAGAAACCATTGCAAAAACCTCAACGTGCAGAGCTGTGTCCTCAGTCGGGCTGTAAAGGTCAGCGTGTTGGGAGCATCAGCGGAGCTGGGGTGCAGAGCTGCACCAAGGCTGCTTTGCACGGAGGTTTTCTCACACGTTTCACTGCCACAGCTTCCATTCACCCTGATGTCTCTTCAGCTGCTGAAGTTAAGTTACAGATCACACACACAAACTGGGCATTTCTTCTGGAGCATTCTTAAGGTGCCTCAAGCCTGGGGAACTCACTGAGAGGTTCACACTAAGGGTTTTCAAGGGGCTTTTAATGGAAACCAATTCTTTTTTTCCCAGGAATGTGTCATTTGGTTGTACTTTTTATTTTACTAAAATTGAAATGGAACTTTTGACCTTCCTGAGAACATGAAGTACGTATCCTTCATTCTGAAATTACGTTTTGCTTCACTTTTTGTTTTTAAATGCATACAATGTAAATGACCATATTTGGTTATCTTGAAGGCAATGACAAAACCCCAGCTTTCTGGTTCAAAATAAAGAGAAATTCAAGCTAAACATTCTTTTGTGTTTCCATTTTGAAGCTCAAATTCACAGCAAATTTAAAAACTCTAAAAAGACCTGTTTTATATTTAAAGATGAGAGGAAACATTGTGATATTTTTAAAGAAAAGGAATATCTTTTAATGAGAATCAAACCTCCATACATTTCTGTGCAAATTCAAAAATTATCTTTAAATTTTTAAATTAAACCCCAAAATTCTACCATAAGTTTGTTTTTCATGGCTGCACTAGAAACAGTAATGCAGCAATGAGTCCTGGTCAGCAGCATCTTGAATTACTGGATTTCACATTATTTTTATTACATTTATTTTTAGTGTCAAAATTTACTTACAGCTAATGTGAGAACACTAGCTATTTAAACAAAACTGCAAAACATATTGTCAGCTTTCACACTACATAAATTAAACTCGTAATTTCTCATATTACACGAGAAGTAGATGCAGTAGGGTATTTGGGTTTTTTATATCACGTGATTCTGAAAGTGTCTGTGGTGCTAATCAGCTGATTTTTGGTTTTCATTTTAATTGTTCTGCAACACTGAGAAAGTGATGATGTCTTCTGTACATATGTGCTTTAAAATTAGGTGGTTTCATTTCTTCCCGTTTAACCTTGCTTGGAGATTTTGAAATGTTTTTCACTGGGCTTTCCTCACCATGTTTCAGTCTTCTCACTGAGCTCAGTGCCTACAGAAGTTACAGTTAAATCTTAGTTTCTTTCATTTTTTCAGCTGAAGCATGATTTTTCCCCCATGAGAGTTCCTGTTATTATGAGAGTGTTTAAGGATGAACTGTAGTATTCTCTAGGGTTTCTTCCTCTATGGCCCAAGTTGCTCAGGGTTTGTCCTCTGCAATGGGTTTATCAACAGGGTTGGTTGGCTGGAGCCAGTTTAAATCAATCTTTTTTTCTCCCTGTCAGTAGTGGAATAGTCTTCCAGTGCTTTTACTTAAGTGTTCTGGTCATGTTATCAAGGACTTATATTCAAAAAAGAGCAAAATTTAACCTGCTGATAGGGTGAAGCATGGTATCTGTGCTGGCTTCTTTGTGCATAGCACAAAAAAACCCCAAAACCAACCAAAAAACAAACAAAAAACCAAAACCAACCAAACAAAAAAAATCCGCATCCCCCCAAACCCAGCTGTTTTGGGATGGTGTATTTTCACAGCAGATACAGTTCTCCTGAAAGGAGATGCTTTGGGAACCAGTCAGGTGGTGCATTTTTACAGGGCTCTGTGTACCAGGTGTGTAGGACATGGGATAAGAATTAAATCCCCAAAATCATAGGGCTGTGGCCAAACAACCTAATAGCCAGGAATCGCTGGCATGAAGCTGTCTCTAGGCTAACAGCTGCACCTTGTGGGCTTGAAATGCCTTGCAGAGGGAAAGAAGCCCTTTGTCATGACACTGACTTTCATTAAAGTCTTTCATTAACTGACTTTCCAGTTATCGGCAGGGCTTTGTCTTGTCAGAATAGATCTTTATTTTGGGGCAGTAAAGATGAAGGCACATCTACAATGATGACTGTGTAGAGAGAGTATTATGCAGGGATTTATGTTCATTTGCATGTCAGATTAAGGTTTTATGCCATGCCCTGTGTGAATTAAACACAGATAGCAGTTACGAGAGTTATGAGATTTTCTGATGGATTTCTGTGCTGAATTGCAGTGAAATTTTATATTATCAGATGGAAGTGCCCACTCCAACACATTAATATCCTTTCGTATTTGGAATGGATATAAAAATAGATATCACATTGTATATACGAATTGCTCACCATATTTGCACAGATTTTTATTTCAAAGAAATTAAAGGTCATTCTAACTCCACAGGGAATAAAGTTTACAACTGGTAAGACAAAGCAGAGCTGCCTATCCTTTAATGTTACTGGTCCCCTCAGGGCATGGTGCTTCATCTCCCCTGTCTCAGGCAGCAGACAGTGTGGATCCAGCTCCCCGTGCCACACCCCATCGCTGCAGTCACGATCAGAGCCGTCTCCCAAAAAAAAATAGGTAATGAAGGGGAAGATGACACAGAGAGAGGAATAAAACCCAAGACAGATGAGTGATACAAATGAAAATCATTGCTCACAACTAACCAGGCGATGCCCAGCCAGTCCTGCAGCAGTAGCCCCTGGCCAGCCTTCCCCCTAGTTGTGGTGGTGAGCGTGACACCACATGGTATGGGACACCCCTGGGGTCAGCTGGGGTCACCTGCCCCAGCCTGTGTCCCCTCCCAGCTCCTTGTGCACCCCCAGCCTGCTCACTGGGAGGTGGGCTGAGAGGCTTTGTGTAAGCACTGCTCAGCAACAACTAAAACATCCCCATATTATCAACATAATTTCTAGCACAAACCCAAAATATAGCCCCATACCAGCTACTCTACTGCAGCTGGAACCAGCACACCAGCCTTCTGCGAAGTGATCACGCATACCAGGAGTACAAAAAACATTGATGTATTTCTTCTTGGAAGTCTGCAGAACACCAGCACAATATACGAACATACACTAATTTTATTCATAGAACCACAGCTTGGGTGTGAAGGGACTTTAGGAGATCATCCCCCAGCAGCGATCAGCCCCTCCCAGTCCAGCTCCCCCCGTTTATGTACTGACCACAACACACTGTGCTGTGGAATATCCCTTTGGCCAGTTTGGATCAGCTGTCCCAGCTGTGGTCCCTCCCAGCAGAGGAAACTGAAAAGTCCTTGACTTAGGGTAAGCACTGCTCTGCAACAGCCAAAACATCTGTTTGATGATGATAATAATACCCACATTATTCTCGTACTGAATCCAAAACACAGCACTGCACCAGCTACTAGGAAGAAAATTATCCTAGCTGAAGCCACAACAGGGTCTTTTCCAACCTAAATGGTTCTATGATTCTATGACCTTTCCCCAGCTCAGTTTGCTCAAAGCACCATTCAACCTCACCTTGAACACTTCCCATGATAGGGCATCCAGAGCTCCTCTGGGCGACCTGTTCCAGTATGAACTGAGAGCACTGAGCTGCTGACTGCCAGGTACAGGTGCTGCTTTGTAGGATTGAAACCCTCTCCTGCTCTGTGCCCAGTTCAGCCTCCTCCTCTGCAGGAGGATTTTCTGAGGAAGTGTTTTGAAGGAAAAGCTATTTCATGCTATACCTCAGTAAGGAAAGAAAATTTCTGTGAAGGAAGTGGATTTTCAGCTGTTGGACTTCACATCGAGAAGAATTATTAAAATGTGAAAATAATGTTCAGCCAGAGTGTAATGGGATGTGCTGATGGTATGAAATGGGCTTCATGGTGTTTCAGTGAGAGGTTAGCTCTCGCCAGTAACATGTGCTAGTTAGAAAATGAGATTAAATGCTCCCATATCCCCAAATGTGAGTTACTGTAGGATTTATGAACACGGTCAGGGATGTTTTGGTTCTGACTGATGATAGTAAGAGACTGCTGTGACCCTGCTACTTCACAACATCTCTATTTAAAGTGTCAATGTATCACTTTTTCATAATATTGTGAGTCTGTTCCCCCAAATTTCCTTGAGGTGTTATTCATGGCTGCTTTCACAATTTTTCATCTCAGCTAAGATGATTGATTAAAAATAGAACAACTGTCTTAAAGGTATTCCATGGCTCAATTCATCCACTGAATTGCTCTGGCCTGGTGTCCTACCCTTGCTGTATATATTGGATCCTGGGAGGGGGTGTGCTGCTACAACGACTATTTGAGAGAGGGATATAGAAAGGAAACCTTCACCAGATATTGAGGAGAAGTAACTTTGAGCTGGTAAGCCCAAACCTACGGAGAAGAAACCTTGTCATAATTATTCCCTTCCAGTGTAGCACAGCACATATCTGGAATTATATATATATAGAAAAAAATTCTACAGAATTGTTCATGCCAAGATTGCCAAAGATGATTTATTTTTAAAATTTCTTTTAAGGGACAACCTTCAAAAGCACAGAAGTTTTGACAAAAGCTGTTCAGCAGGTGCCTTTGTATTTATGTATTAGAATAGGGTGAAAAAAGCAAACCAGTTGCTAAATACAAAGTAGTGCTTGTCTCTAATAATGTGTTTTAATAATATGTCATGTTACTACAGAAGGCATGAATAGTTGGTGCCCCTGGTGTCCCTAGGTTTAAAAGGGTTCTGTTCCAATTTTTTATTACTACACGTTACTATTTCCTCTCCGTTTGTGAACATGTTTGGCCTAAATGGTAAAAATAAATACCTGCCCAGCTGGTGTCGGTGGCAAGGGAGTGACACCAGCAGCCCATCCTGCTGTTTAGAGACATCTTCACACTTGGACCTCAGAATTGCTTTGCTAAAATAGGTGAAGAGTTAATAAACCCTTCACATCTCACCAGCTAAGTAAGTATTGCTGCAAGGGACGTCTGACCTGAGCGAGAGGTTCAGAAGAGCCTCTGTTGTTCTGGTTTTGGTGTGGCTGCTCCTGTGGAGCCCCACGCTCTTTGCTGTACCCCTATGCCCACACCCCATCTGGGAGGGGCACTTTACTAACTTTCAAGTACTGCCCCTTGCAAAGTGGTATTCAGCATTGAAACTGAGAAGTTTTATGTGTCATGTTGGTATTTCAAGCTCTGCTTAGCAAATCTTTGATAGCAGACAGGTGTGATTCACACCGTGGTGCCAGGCAGATGGGTGACATGGGCTGTGGGTAAAGCCATGTCCTGCCTCAGGCTCTGCTCGGCCTGATCCCTGGATTTGTGATCTAGGGGAGCTTGGGTACAATGTTCCTGTGTGAGCAGAGACACAAACCAGCCTCAGGAGATGTGAAGTTTTGTGACAGATTTGAGGTGAGATCCCACTCTTTCCCCAGAGTGTTCTTCATCCCACAGGATGTCCCTGGTCACACTGGGATTCACCAGGTCTGTGTTTAGGTGCCAGTTTTTCCCCAGCATCTCATTTGGACACTGTGTCTGACTGCTTAAGCCAATGTCTCTGTTCACATTCCACTTAGGAAGCTTTTTATAAAATACCAGTCCAACTGGCTCAGCTGCGTCTTCTGGAAGGGGTGATTTGGGCTGCCATCAGCCAGAGTACTCACTGGAAGTAAAATGATCATCTGAATAATGGTGCCTATACTCGGTGCTACCAAGTCCTGCCTTGGACAGCTGGCCTGGATTTTTCAGTGCCACGTTTTCAAAATAAAAATAACTGCATGTAGCCCTCCTCTACTTATATTTTTAAACTATTATTTTTAAAATATGGTAACTCTTAATTAGAAAGCTACATGGTTGCTAAAGCAGATGTCAGTACTTTCACTGGGAGGACTGAAAGAGGGGAATCACAGAATGACAGAACCACAGAATGGGTAAGGTTGGAAGGGACCACAGTGGGATAAAATATTTGTACATCCAGAAGAAGTTACCTAATATTAATTCTGAATTGTTGCACTGCTGCCAGAAATAAAATGGCAGGTTTTTTTCATGTGTGAATCTCAGTTGCTGTATAACTCTTGCAGGTCTGCTTCTCTTACATGGCCTTTGTACAATGCACTGACTTTGTGCAGTCACCTCTGATTTACACATTCAGTGGAAGCCAAATCTGTTGAGTTCAACAGGTTTATAAAATGTGATCTATTGCTATTGAAGAGTGAGAGTGGGACGTGAGATGATCATAGCATTTGTGGTTTTGTTCTGAACGACCTGTGTTAAAGCTTCTTGCATGAGAGGCTTTCTCCACTTGCTAACTCAGTGGACCTGTCTGCTCACCTACACCTTTCTCTTGCAGTTGAGCTATGTGAACAGATTCATAGAGCCATTAGAAAATTAATTTCAGCATAAAAGAAGGCAGATATGCAATTACACCTATATTTTGTTTTATTTTCCATTTTAAAGTGTGGTGTTTATGCTTATTTCTCTTTTTTTTTTCCCTGAGAAGATCCAAACACAAGGGATGGCATATTTCAGCAAAGAGGATTGGTGGTGGTTTGTTGTGCCATCTTAGAACAAGTGCATATTGCAAGTTTAATGGGACAAGCTGGATTTAATAATTGGCTTATTAGAATATTCTTATATTTTTGTAGCAAGCAGGCAGCAGACCTGCTGTGGATTCCAGCAGCATTTTGTCTCCTGGTGCTTTCTTGAGAACTGAGGATCTTTAGCCTGTAGTACCATGTAAAGCAAGCTCAGTCACATATGTGTAGAGTGTTGGTTAAGTGTGTGTCACGTTTTATGGGATGGAGTGACGAGCTGCTGAGGGGACTAGCAGGATGACGGGGCACTCTCCTTGCCTTTTTGGTCCTTTGTTTCCTTGTTCACATTCCAGCTGGACAGAATTCCAGCCCAGGAGCGAGCAAGTGGTGGCTGTGCAGCTATTTGAGAAGGCCGGAGCAGGTCAGCACTTTGTGTTGCCTCAGGGAGTGAAAAGTGTTCCATGTCCTTCAAAACCTGTACTGGCTCTTTGTCTGCCCCTGGCTAGTCCAGAGTGTGCATCCAAAAATCTGTTGGTCTCAGAAGAGAAACCAAAGTGCCTGTCCTATGGATTGTCCTGATTTCTCATTGTTGTAATTGATTTTGATTTTTTGATTTGTTACGGAAAACATAAGCACAGTACATCAGCTAGTCAGGAACCAAAAATTTTTGCAGCTGGTCCAAATCAAACCTTTTCAATGAGGAAAAGATAGGCTTTGGTCTCCAGTCATTCAGTTCAATCATCCTAAAAGCACTGCATGAAACACTAGATGTTTCAGAAAAAAAAATACAGCATTTAAATAGATTTATTATTCTGCCAAGATTTATTTGAATTAAAATTCACACTTGGAGGAGGGTTTGGGGGGAAGGAAGTATAATTTCATTTGCTAAGTGATACTGTAAGATTCCTTGTGAACTGCAAAGAGCCTGAGGGAAAAAAAAATCCTGTTTTCATTTAATCTTTTTTTAGGACACTAAGAGATGGCAGGTGGAGAAAGTGACAGAACACCTTGTGCATTGGCACAGAAGCAGCATAGAGTCTTTCATGTATCTGTATTCTGAAAATTAATTATTTTCAACTGGGACCACAATAGACTGATTCCTCCAGGTCTGGTGTCACAATGCATCAGTTCTGTCTATTCCCTGCAGCCCAGGTTCAGCCTGCAGCTGATGGTGCTTGGCCATGACCAGCCCAGCTGTCAGAAGTGATGGCTCAGAGGTTTATATTTAAGCATGTGCTCGCCTGCTTGTCCAGGTAGGATCCCAAGTGCAGGAGAGCAAAGTGTTGGTATCAGGAGGCTGGAGAGGACTCACTGAGCTGCTAGTTCCTGCCCCAAGTCTCCTAAACCTGAGGGCAGGAAGGACACAAGCCTTGTCTCCAGCAGGTCCATACAGCATGCTCTTGCTATGAGCTGTGCTGTTCAGGCCACGGTTGCATTACTACAGGTACGGAGTAGTTTATAAAAGTGTTTCACTGGGAGTGCAGTTGTAACTTCAGCAGTAGTGGGTACTGCTGAGGAGAGTGTGATCTCTGACAGGGAGAGACCTTTATCATCAAGGGAACTTCTGATTCTGCCTTTCCTTGTCGTTCGATACCTCTTGTCATTCCATCTCCAGCCAAACACACCTTTGTTTATTCTTCAGAATGTCAAGCTCCAGCCTGACAGTTCTGTGCAGCGTGTTTATCCATCAGGAAGAAAGACCACCAGGAAGGATGCCCCTGAGAGAGAGCCGAGTGGAGCCTCAGTTCCCACTTGCAGCGCCCAGGCGCTCTCCCCAGTGCAACCTCTCACCCATCCTGTTGTCTCTCTCTATTACTGGCTCTGGCAGCTGAGAGCCAGGACTCATTTCACCATTTTGCTCCTTACTTTCCCTCTGGCCATAGACCTGAGAATAACATCTCTTTTTTTTTTCATCCTTTCAGAGCATGTCCAGATGTATTGACTCTTTCCTCTTCTATTGTCCCTGAGTCAGAGTCTTTCACACACACCCTTTCTGAAGTCCTTTCAGGGTTGCTTGGGGTGTTCAGGACTGAGCTGCGTGGACTCCAGCAATGCCAGTGGCACATCCAGACAGGCTCCCAGGCAGCCCAAATCAGTGGAGCATCATCACCTGCTAGTCGAGGGGGTGGATGCCTGCTCCCTTGGCTGTCACCATTCTTGGCCCTAGAGCCTGTGGCTCTTCTGTGAGCAGGCACATGCGTACCTCATCCTCAGTTCACCTTCAAACAGGCAGCAATGTTACCCACAGTCAACTGAGAAGACATGCAAGGGGAGTGGTGCAGGGCAAGAAGTTCCCCTCTGCCATTTCAGCCTGGCAGCTGCTCCCCAGCTTCCCTTTACCCTGTCTGACCTTTTTCTAATTTTCCTGGTTTTCCTGAATCTTTCCTAATTCTGGAAATTGGAAAGGAGTATAACTCACTTTGGTGTCTTACCAGCACTGTTTTAGACACAAACCCAAAGCATGGCACCTCGTGATGCCATGAAGAAAATGACCCCATCAGAGTCAGACCTGATACACACCTGTTTGTACAGGGGTGCTCGTAGCTGGTCACACCTGGCCCCCAGACAAGGCAGGGCTTGGGCAAGGCTGGGCACTCCAGGCATCCAGGCAAGTACAAAGCATCAGCAGTTGATCTTCCCATATCAGGTGGCTGATGTAGTGAGCGGTGCTGGGTCCTGGAGATAGCAGTGAACACAGGTTCACAGGAGCTGCTGCACATCACCACGCAACAGGATGCCATGCAAAGAGGTGGCAGGGGTGGAAGAGCAGCTCTGTGTTGTACTCAGTCACATCCTCAGAGGAAGGAGGTTTGCTGTGCGGTACTTCCCATACACACACACATTTTTAACAGGCAGGGTGGAAGTATAGAGCAACCAGCTGCTCCCAGAGTGTAAAGCCCTGTGCTGTGGAGGGTGGTCACTCATCACAGGGCGTGAGCTGACCCCTGTGGAAGGACGTGAATAATCTCTCATCAGAGTGGACAAGAGGTTTGTTCTTTTTACCTGATCCTGTATTTTTCAATTGGGAGTTTAAACTGGAAAAGAGTTAGAGGATTTGTCTGATGTATGACTGTATGTAGATTGCCATGGTAACCACCACATTTCACATGCTCAGGGCATTTTCCTAAATTCTGCAAGAAGCTGTAGCTGTGTTTATTTATGCAGCTCAAAGTCAAGTTTCATTAAGCCACTGGCTGTTTTGGTTTTTCAGTCTCTCCTTTCCTTTTCTTACCACCATCCATTCTAGCTCTGCATTTCTCTTTTCCTTTCAAAATACAAGTGTTGTTTTGAAGCACAGGCCCTTATCTGTACCAACCTCCCCTTTAATTACAAGAAAAATCACAATTTATAACAACTCTTCCTTGACACAGAAAGAGTAGAGTAGCACTGGAGGAGCTGTCATCATTTAGCTCACTTAACCTTACTTGGAAATTTTGAAGTCTGCAGTGCTCAAGGCCGAAGTTCCTTAGTTCTCACAGTCTCATGAAATTATTTATTATTAAATGAACATACGTCTTTTGGCTTGGACTATTTTGCCATAGCATGTAGAAGAGCATTGTGTCTTTTAGGGACTTGGTGCGGTGGGAAATTTTGATACTAAGTCAGCATCCTTCTGCTTTTTGGTTCCTTGTTTCATACAAGGTCATCTGTTACAGCAGAGATCAAATTCAGGCAAGCGTTTAGGAGATTATTAAGTATACTTAGGTATTAAATGTGAATTATCTTTGAAATAACTGCCTTAATTAACATCTAGAAGCTGCTTAGTGGACCCCAGGCCATTAACAGATAAGTAATTTTGCAATGAAAACTATGGTCAGATGAAGTCCCTCTCTTTGCTCTCCGTATGCTGTGGACACTAGTGATACCTGCTTCCTTAATTTTCCCAGTGTCTTCAGACAGACTTATTTAGGGATCTCAGGAGAACATCTAGTCCAAGCATCTATTTAAAGCAAGGCTAAATTCAAAATTTTATCAGGTTGCTCAGTGCCTTGACCCAATGAGTTTTGAGAATCACCAAGGATGGAAACTTCTCCACATGACCAGACCCTTGTTCCAGGGCTGTGCCTTGGAATGTTGGATGTTGGCACCACAGTGAGATTGGGCCTCAGCTTTTCTTTCTCTGAGTCAAAGAAGGTAACTCCCCTGGCCCCTTCCTCATGTGCCATTTGCAGCCTCCAGCCATCTTCATCACCCTCCAGTGGACCACAGAATCACAGAATCATAGAATGGCCTGGGTTAGAAGGGACCTCAAAGATCCTCTTGTTCCAACCCCCCCGTCATTGGCCCGTATCACCTTCCGCTAGACCAGGTGACTTGGAGCCCCATCCAACTTGGCCTTGAACACTTGCAGGGATGGGGCATCCACAACTTCCCTGGGAAACCAGTGCCAGTGCCTTACCATCCTCAGAGTAAAGAACGTCTTCCTAATACCTAATCTAAATCTACCCTCCTTCATCTTTTGCCCTTGTTCTATCACTGCATGTCCTTGTAAAAAGTCCCTCTCCATCTTTCTTGTGGGCTCTCTTTAGGTACTGGAAGGTGCCATAGGGTCTCCCCAGCACCGTCTCTTCTCCAGGCTGAGCAACTCCAACTCTCTCAGACTGTGTTTCTAGGAGGGGTGCTCCAGCCCTCTGAGCATCCTCATGGCCTCCTCTGGACTCACTCCAACAGGTCCACGTCTTTCAAATGCTGAGGGCTCCAGAGCTGCACACAGTACTCCAGGTGGAATCTCACAAGAGCAGAGCAGAGGGGAAGAATCCACTCCCTTGATCATGGCACTGGGTCAGTAGTTCTCTTGCATGACCCTGATGAGTTGGGTAGGCATGCCCGAAGGAGATGAAACAAATGGCATTATTGCTTCATGAACAATAGATTTTTCTTTTTATTCAGACTGTGTACTGTATTTCCAAATTAACACTGTGCTTTCTGAGAGTATGGAGTGTGAAGGGTAAAAACTCTGGTATCTTAATCTAAGAACAGCTGTGACATTGGGAAAATGGTGTATTTCCCAAAGAATCTGGGAAGCAAAGAGCTTTCTATTTTCCCTGCTCACTGTGTTCATGATTATGTGCTGAAAGTACTGAATTTCACAGCATTGTGTGGTCCATGGATTATAGGCAAACTGCAAACACATTTTGATGACAACAATTCTAGATTTTGTCTAGTTTCTCCTTAAGTCAGCAGGAGGATTTCCATTGACTTCTCTTGAGGTTTTTGTGTGATGAGTGTCTGCCATTATTGTATTGACTTGATGGTTATTTTTTTATGTAGTAATGGAGCTTTAGTTGAGAAATGTCAAATCTGTTTATTTCTTTCCATCAGTGACATTTTATGTTCATTAATGATACATCTAAACTAGAGAAGTAGAAAGGTGTTGCAGTGTGCTGTTGGCCAGATTTCTGTTTTTCTCATGGCCCGGCACTGCTGTCCTCTCCCCCGCCCTCGGTATCTGGTTTCTTCCCCTGGAGGGCACTGTATTTTGCAATCCTATACAAAGCCCACCAAATTCAAACCCAGCACTCCTCCCCTATTGGATGTTGTACCCTCCCCTGCATCCTCGTGTTGGTATAAATGTAACTGTAACACGCTGTTCCAGTGCTTCCCTGGAACCATCCTGGTGCTCGAATAAACCATCTGGGAAGCCCCTCAGCTTGTCTCTCCTTCTTTGGTGTGCCTGTATCATCAGTGGACTAGGTGAAACCTTGCTGGAGCTTCACCAGCCCTCCTGCAACCCCCAAAGCAGCCAGCCAGCCCCTGGAACCGTGAGCAGTTGCGCGGTGCCCCCACCGGAGGCACTTCGGCAGAAAGGAGAGCAAATTCTATTGTTAAACAAAAGTTGGTTTACCTACCAGGAATATGCCAACAGGTCTGCAAAACTCCACTTAAATTCAGTAAGTAATTGAGCTTATCTCCTCAAACATAGGATACTATTATTAGCAAAGCATTTAATTAGCTATTGCAGTACAGCTGAAAGCCAAACACCTCCTCTGGCATTCCCTGAGAAGCCTGTCTGTAGTTCTCAGAGCAACACTTCGAGATTGCGTGTGGCTGAAAAAGATTTTGCTGCAGGAAGCTTTATGATAAACTTAGTTGTATTATTATTACCAGCCTAAAAAAGCACCTTTTTTTAGAAGTTCCTAAGGCAAAATTGTGCTGATGTGGCTTCACCTATGAAAGAAAGGGTCTAGAAAATGGCTCAAGAAGATGTAAACGTAATATAAACCTTCAGGATACTTTAAATTGTCCTGCCCCTGGTCCAGCACAGCTAATGAAAGAAAGAGGGGCTTAGGAAAAGGCTCTTGAGGAACATCCTCCAGATACAGGAAAATTCCAGATAGAATTAAGCTGAATGGCAAGGAGGCCATGTGGTGGAACTGGTACAGGAGGTGCTGACTTCAGTACACCTCAGGAATGTGCTCTGGGCTCCTTGTAATGCCAGCAGAGACAGCGTGCTGGCATCTCTTATGCAGAGCTCAGCACTTTGCAGAATTGGGTTCACCTGCCACTTGAAGCGTACCATCCCAAATCAGGCAACCACATGACTATTAAATAGATGTGTTAACCACTGCCTTCTTGTATGAGATGAAAGCAAGGATCGTGATCGAGACAGGAATTCTGCTCTGGCTGCAGAAGCACACAGCCAGTCCCAGTGGGAAGACTCCTGGGTTTTGTTTTCACTGAGCCATCCTTGGTGTATTTTGTGTGTCTCTCTTACAGATCAAGGCTCAGGACACTGCAAGGCTCAGGGTGGCAGTGCTCCTCTCCCTCCCCATCTGGCTGATGGGAGATCTCAGCTAATGGAGTAGGGCTGAAGGGTGTCCCTGCCTCGCCAAGAGATTCCCATTATTAGGAGATAGAGACTTACTTGCCTAGATTATCATCTGTCTAGGACAGGGAGGAACTTCAGTCACGCAATTGTCAGCACCTGGCAAACAGCATCAAAACAAAATCAAGTCATTCTTGACAGTAGCCCACAAGTAAAATTCATACAGATAAAAAATTTTATTTTCATAGTATTTTCTCATAAATTAGCCAAAATAACTGAATATGAATTAGCCCTCTATACCCACATATATCTGTATATATTAGTAAACTGTTTTTATTCAGCAGCATGGCAACACTACTTGTAGGAGAAAATATGAAAACTGAAATTCATTAGGGAAACATTTTGCACTCCAATTAGATCTGATGCTGCTCAGTGTGTGGTTTCAATTTGTTTAATTCACGTTGATGTGCAGACAAGGCTGCAGAACAAGGAAAATACAAGTATACATTTAATATTAGCTACCTTGCTTGTTCATGCATACTTTAGCTAAAGCCTTGGTGCCATATGATTTCAGATTCTTTCCATGTGTCCTTAATCAAATATTCATGGTTGTATTCACACTTACAGAAAGGATTCTGAAGCCTACCTTGAAGTAAACACAGGGAATATGGCATATGTTGAGACCAAACTTTGTTCCTGCTCGTGCACAAAGGAGCTCTAGCAACAGCTAAACCAGTTACATGTGTGAAAATCACACAGATGCTTCTTAGGCACAACATTAGCAATGTGAACCTATTGGACTTTCTAGGACTGAGACACAGAATGCTACGAACATGTGCAGTCCTCATTCCCCATTTCAGTTAGGGAACGGGAAAATGTATTTACCCAAAAGGACAAATCCACATAATCTTCTATACCCAATTTAGCAGGAAATTTTGTCCTTTGGGTTCAGTGGAGTAACATTTGGCTTCCAGCTGAGGGGCTGGTCTTCAATAACAGCTTTCACTCTGCATTTCTATTTGGGGAAGAAGCACAAAAGCAACTATCTTAAGATATATCACGAACATTTAATTCCGCTTATGTCATTACTAAAGAATAGTAAATACCACTAATATTAACTTTCACATTAATAAAACTAAAATTTTAATAATATGTGAGTAGGTATTTTTTGTCAGTGGAATAGAAAAATATAATCTAGTGTACATCAAAGCAATTTCAAAAAGTATCAGTGTTTGAACATAAGTCATTTCTAAAAAAATACTTTATAACATCTGTCAAAGTTATTTAGCTCCCTAACTTTGCCTGTGTAGAGCACTTAAATCTTACTCATACAATCATTTTCATGTTTGGTACTATGTTCCTATATAGGTTGCTACTGTAAAAAGAAGTAAATTTGCTAGTGCTGTGTATTATTTATGTAGCACCCTAAACAGAAAGAAAACTGACAAGATCCAACCTTACCTTCCTTTCAATTCCTTGGGAAGGATGTTTCATTATTTTCTCCCTCTTTGAAGTACCAGGTCTCTGAAATCTCTTTTTAATCATACAGATGAAAAATAAATACGTAGAGAGTCAGTGTTTGGAATTCGAAGAACATGAGACATTTTGAGGCCATGCCATGCAGGGGAGTGGGAGCAGCAGCTTGGTGTGGGAGGCTGCGTGTGCTGGGTCCTGGGCTCACTGCTGGCTCCGGTTCAGCAGCCAGGCAGGAGCTTCTCCCGTCGTCAGTGAACCAGCTGTTACGGCAGATGATCATGCTGAATTTCAGGTCATTTGATAACTAGGGCAGGCAGCCGTGTTCTGCAGTTCAGCTTGGGTGACACGTAGCTTAAGAACCTCATCAGCGTGATGCGGAGTCGCTCACGTTTCTCGGGTGCCCAGGTGGGCTTGTTCTGGGGGTGGAGAGAGGGTGTTCAGCCAAGTCTCATCTTTGGCAGCCCGACAGCAAGACCCGACTCCTGTTTGTCACTTCTGCATGCAGGAGAAGCGCAGGACATGGCCAGTTGTTGAGCTTTATGATGAATAACATTCCAAGTGGTTCTTATTTAGGCTATCCCTTGAATCTCCTGGTAGGCTCTGCTTGGTCATCAATGGCAATTGTGGTGCTGGCTTCCAGACTTGCAAAGAAATGCTTATACCCATGTCAGGGAACAGCAAGGAAAGCTTCCCAAATCCTTTGGTGGCTTGGCTATACCTGAGAATGGACTCACGGGGAGGAGGGAGCCCTTAAGGAGCTGCAGAGAGGAGCAGTCCAACTGTGCTGCTTTGTCAAGCTGCTCAAAAGAAAAGTGGCAGGGCTTGCCCAGGGCCAGGGGAAGGATTAATGTAACATTCTGGGGAAAGCAGCTGGAAATATCACGGTTATTTTCTCAGCTTGGCAAGCTTTTAAGCTTTAATGTGTTCCCAGAGGAGTCAAGCAGATCTTTGGTGTAAAGAAGCCCATAAGCAATGATGTTGGATTCCTAGAATTTTAAGAGTCAGAAGAGATCATTAAAGCCATCCACTGTAACCTCTGTGTTCAAACCCTTGGTATTCTGACCACAAATTCTTTACGAAGTGAAGGCATACTTTAGAAAGCTGCTATCTTGATTTAATAACTTCATGTGATAGAGAATCTACCACTTCCCCAGGTAAGTTTGCCCAACTGGCCCATTACCATCACTGGTAAATAAAATACTGTGTTTGAAAGGATACACCTTGCTCTGAAAGCGTCAAGCTGCCTTTCTGATGCTGATACCCAAACCAGACTGTCCAGTCATCCAGCACTGGGTGATATGTGGCCAGCCTGCCCTCCACCTGGGACACAGGCACAGAGCAGGGCTGAAAGAGGATGCTGGGGAGCTGAAACAACACTGGTGTAAGAAAAGTGGGAATAAAGGCAGGACTGCAGTAGATTGCAAGAAATAACCTGGAAGAGACTTTTTGGTCTGAAGAAAAGCTGTTTTTAATGTAACTTAGAAGGTTGTATCTGCCCTCTCTCCCCCAAAGCTTCTCATAACATGCTGAAAAGCATCTACAATTTGAAATGGTAAAAAATTCAAGGAGAAGAAAGAGTGCAGAATTCGGTATTTTGGCAGAGAGCAGGCTGCTAAAGGTGCCTGTCATAATAGAGGTGGCAGCTTAGACTTGTTTTCTGTGTTTCAAAATGAATACACCCTTTAAGGCAAACCAGCTATTTTTAACTCTTATTCTGGGAAGTCCTTTTTCTCTATGGTGGGAGAAAAGATACGTGCTCTGTGTCACAGCTGTCTCACAACCACTTACCTTGCCAGCCTCCTTTCTATGAGACGGACAATAGGACAGAAAGTCACCCAAGCTTGGTGAGGAATAAACCTCCACTCCTCATGCTGGGGGATGAGCTGGGAGGGGGAAAGCCTGTTTGATTTATCAGGAGAGGTCCCATTATGGATGGTCAGGGAGAGCCAAACAGGTCTGTGTTACTCACTGCAGGGAGCATTTGCCCCCTGCCAGGCTCTCTGGCACACCCAACGTAAGTCACCAGCGGTGAGCAGAGTGCTGAGCCATGATGCAGCGTGGTATTCCATTTCCCAAACCCTCCCTGAATCTACAGGCATTTTGGTCGAGTTTATGGCTTCATCTCTTAGGATTGGACTCATCCCAGCTCTATTTATAGGACTCAGTCTCACCCAGGCTTCTCCTATAATCAGCAAAGAGACACATGGCCAGGGAGGATTCATCCTTCTTTTAGATTGGCACCGATAACTGAGGAGGCTGGTGATGCAACTAGGAGTTTGCAAAAGCTGGAGTACTTTGAATTGTGCTTGCTAGCTAACGCTTTGACCGCAGGGCAGCCCAGGAGCCTGCGGGCTGATGGTCCAGTGCTTGGTCAGATAAAAAGCTGCAGAAGTGCAGTTTTTGTTTCTCTTTCTACATAGCTATCAACTCCACAGCAGTTGAGCAGAGCGGTCGATATTAATGAAGCATAGGCGGGAACAAAGCGAGAAAGGACTTTCCTGCAGCAGCACCCAGGATTTCTTGTCAGGGGATGCGGGTTACAAGAAAGACCTTCGCGGGGGGGAGGGGGGGGGCCCGGTTACACGGAGTTTTAAGGGTAAAGGAAAGGGGTGGTTACAGGAGGAAGGGTCCAAGGTTCTTCAAATCACAGAATGATGAGGAGTGACAGCTATCTAATGAGTTCTGAACAGAGGCGGAACATATTTGAATTATCCAACCAACATAACAGAACAACAGAACTTTCCAGCACTTGCTGAATATTAAAACAACCTGATGCATATTAAAATAACAGGAGTGGAACAGAGCCTTTGAGTGACAAGGCTAAAAGTGGCAGAATTAGGAGACTTCCCCAGCCATGCTTTCTCCATCTCCCTCAGATTCTCCGTCCTGGGAAGAAAAATCTATCCAAGTTCTTTCATTAGTTTTCATAGAGGCGGTGGGCCGGGTCACTGCCACATCTAGCCTCTTTACAGGAGTTTGGGGCTTTTTCTTGGGTCTCAGGCTTTCTACATCGTAGAAGTTCATCACAGTTTCCCAAGAAGTCCCTATTTGTACTCTCAGGGAATAGAATGCATTTTCAAGTGAATCATAATCAATTTGCAAGTTTAAATTAATAAAAGTCAAGCCCTCTGAGAAGTATCAAATGCATTCTTGCATTTCCTTTACACCAAATGATGCTAATAGCAGTGTAGCAGACTTCAAATTTCCTCATCAGTTAAACTGATTGAAAATTTTTGTAGAAGGCAATTTAGAAAGCAATATACTATATATAATATAGGTATGTTACTAGTGACTACTTAATTGTTACCATACTACAGGCTACTGGCAGACAGCAGCTTAAATAACTTGAATGTGGGGCAACTGTCACGAGAAATTACTGACTTACCAGCCTTCGTCTTTTCTGTGCAGCTATTTTGCTCTTAGCAGTGCCCTGCAAAGAAAAGACATGTAAAGTGTAAGCATGTCTTTTAAATATCATTTAATTTAGTACCACAAACACTGACATGATTTAGTCAGAGCATAGTATTAGAGAATGGCATCAGTACAAGATGCTTCAATGCAGATAATCTTCTGGTAACTAATTTTTACTTGAGTTTGACAGGGTTTTTCTGGGTTTAGTCTATGAGACTTGCATTTGCCTGGAATGCTTCTTGCTCTCTGTTCCTTGGCAGAAACTTTCAGTCTTGCATCCCATTTAAAGTGGTTTGTAACTGGAAATATGTATTAGGGGCTAGTTCTGAAATAGATGCTGTGCCAGGTGGGTCTTCTCACTCCCGTGGGTGAGTCTTGATTCAGGCACCTGAATCCAGGCTGTCCATGCAAGAACTGAAGGTAACAGTCTGTAGTCCTCAGTTGGTCTCACTCCCTTGTGCCTGTACTGCAGGTACTGAAATTCAGGAGAGGATCCATCATCTTTAGAGTCCTGGCTTGGCATGGACTCAGCCAAGCCTCCATGCAGGGAGCAGCTCCAGAGAGACAAAATGTGGAGATAAGTAGGCTGCTTTCTCCCAGGTCTCAAACCTGCTCCATAGTCTTACTCCACCTTAATTGCTAAAGGTATGCATTGTCTGGGGAATAGCAGCCATCCCACAAGCATCCTGTACTACTGGGAAACACTTCAGCTCTCCTTGTCACAGTACCCAGGAGTCCTCTGGAACTGATGGCAGAAATGGAGGTTGAAAGCAGAGAAAGGCAATAGAAAAAGTTAAAGCGGGTTTGGTATAAACAGCTTCTACAGGTATAACAAAACATCTGACACTGACCCTTAATAACAGAAACAAGTTTCCATCTTGAGAACTATAAAGATTTGGTCAATGGCATGACAATGGCATTTTCAGTATATTTTACCTGTCTAAGGTACTTTAAAGTTCATTGTTCTCCTTCTTGAGTGTTTTTCAGAGCTCCCTAAAGTACAAACCTTCTCAGAGTGCCAGTTGATAAAGACACTACTAAAGTGAAACCAAGCGCTCGATTCATTTCATAGTGTTATTGCAGTTTTGGCAAGGCCTCTGGGTTCTTAGCTGTCTAATGTGCTGTTAAGTGCCTCCTCAAGCATGGATAACAGATATTAGGAATAAAAAAGGAAAGCAACCTTTCCAATTAAGGACAAAATGTACAGAAAGTAAAATGACATGAGTTGTATCAGCTGCATATTGGCTCCTATGCGCACAGTCTCCAGATACAATCAGTAGGTGCTCAACCAGATAATTACAGCCTTCCTGCAAAAGGCTTCATGTAGGAGAGTCACCTGCCTGCCTGCTAGCACTTGCAGGATCAGAGCTGTCCTTTATTTTCACTGCTGCAGATTGTGGAATTAGTGTTTTCCAACTTCTGTTTAAAAAAGAAGCATTTTTCTAGCACATCTCCTTCCAGCAGACTGCTGTGCCAGGTAAGCGCTGGGCATCAAGGGGGATTTGTCAGCCTTTTTGTCAGTAATGATTTATATTTGTCAAAATTCAATTTGCACAATTGATTTCCTGTTGCAAGGATTATAGGAGCAGTTAGTTGGGGGAGTGCTTGCCTTCCAGCCAGCTGGTATTGGTTCATGCTCAAAGTGAGGTCAAGGGTATTTCATATACAGGAGTAAATGGTGGTCAGTTGAATTGTTACTTAAAATCTCTTTAGGTGCACAGCATCTGCAAGTGCTCCTCATTCAGGAATCACCTTTGCTGACACAGGCAAGCAGGCCTGTAACCTTTGTGAAGGTCGAGTAATGCTAGGAGGAAATTATAGGATTTCTTGGGGGGGGCGGAGTTTATGCCCAGTACTGCACGATAGAGTATCCCTGTCAAGTGACTTGCATGCAGCTGGTGGCACATGTACAACAGCCTAGGAATCCCAGTGCAGGTGTTATAAAAGTATTTTCACAATGGTTTTGGCCACACCGGATTCTTTTTTTCCCCAAACTTGGACCAACACTGATAGTGTCCAGCAAGTCATAACTTTGTTTATCGAAAGCAGAAGCAGAGGTGGTGGCTCATGTTATACTCTCTGGGGAAACTGCCTTCTCAGGGTTTTTAATTATTTTTCCTGTGGGCCATGCTTCTATTTCTGCTTTCAAGGGGTCACTCTTGCTGGTGGGATTGTGGATACCAATCTTTATTTCAGAGTCAGAAGTGATGGTGGAGTCGCTAGACAAGCTGTTCCCAGTCCATATGAGCTCTCCTGCTCTACCATTTACTCAGTCACGTGGTGGTCCTGGCTCTGCTACCCCACGCTGTGTTTGAATGAGCTGTTTAAAAATATTATGTCAATTTTAGGGAGGAGGCTGGAGTTGGGGTGGAGGCAGGAGTTAATCACACCCACTCACTGGTTTTCTGGCTCCATGGCAGACTGTTGGCAGGGAGTTTGCTGTGCAGGTGGTAAGTCTGCCGAAGGATCTGTAGGAATTTGTTAATCTTTATTAGATCACTTTGAGAGTCTCTGAGATGCTATTTGGCCTTGAAGGGTGTTTTTCAGCTTTTTATTAGTCATGACAATATTTAACCCCATAAAAACCACAACCTCACTGTGTAAGAGATAAATGTGTAAGAAAATAATAAAGAAAATATGGGGTAATATAATCTCAGCCAAGTAAGTCACTGAAAGAGTTAGATGCATTCTTATGACAGAATTAAGCTGTACATCTCTGGCTTTACAGATTCTGCCGTTAGTTTGATACAGTGTTTTAAATTGCCTACATTTGTGTAATATTGTTTTCTTTTCAAAGCGCAGGTGCTTCCAATGGTGTGGCAGGATAAGCGAGCACTCAGGAGAGCTGAGGTGGTATTTTGCATCAGCTAGATGCTTCCTTCAGTGTGAGATAAGAGAAAAAAATTATTTGAAGTGCCCTCAACGCTGAGACTGTAATGGTTTGATGATACTGTGTTCTCTAGGAAAACTAGAGTCCTGAATATAAAACATGGCCTACAGTTTTACTATTTTAATGCCATTTTTGTTCATTTAAATATATTCCTGAATCTTTTTAAATCCTCAGAATGTAAATACATAAAACCATTTGCATTTATGGCTGTGAGACCCTGAATTTACACTCGGGTTTGAATTTAACACTCCTGTTTCTGGTGTGCCTCTAATGGCTTTATAAGCCAGCAAGCAGAAGACAATGAGCATATACATGTAGAGTTTAGATCATCTGTGTGCCATAGTGAAAAAGATAGTTTGCTATCAACAGAGTTTTCACTGTCTCAGATATTGATTAGTTAATGCTTGTTTTGCTCCATCTGATAGTGGGGAATACCTGAGAGGTATTGATATTGTAGACTTAAAATGGGACATAAATAATTCATAGCAGCAAGCATTAGAAAACATATGATAAGCAGCTTTGCTATTAGAATAGCTACATATCAGTCACTCTGCGAATGCTGTGGGAGGCAGGTACAGAGAGTGAGCAACTACTCAGTTATGATGAGTAAGTGTTGTCTGAGAAAAGGATAGGAGTGGCTCTCACACATTGCTAATTATGAATGTTTTCCACCTGGGTTTCACCTGGTGTAACCACAGGTAACTTCTAGTTATAAAACCTTAAAAGTTTTATTCAGCATGTTCTAAAAATCAGATATTAGATAAAAGACTTAGCTGCTGAGTTCAGTGGGTCAAAATACTAATTGATCTGCATCAGTGCAGTGTCACTGAAGCTATGGAGATACATCCCCTAAACCAGCTAGGAATTTGCTTGAGGAGTTGAGCATTATGTGTGAAGTTCCCAGCAGACAGAATAATGCAAAGGCAAGGAAAGGGAAAGAAATGGATCAAAGGTGATAAGGCAGAGGTGGAAAGCTAATAAATACTCTGTTTAGCCTCCTCATACAAACTCTCCATTAACTTCAACTGGATCACCTCTGGAAGACCTGCCACACTTAAATATAGAAGAGGAAAGTGATTAGCAGGCAAAGTAAAAAGGGTGAAGTGTTGGGATCAGAGGACATAAGGTATGATGGGATGATGAAGAGTACTGAAAATTTAATAGTAGGTGGGGATTTTAAGCCATATATATGTATTTCTGAAGCCATCTTGTTCACACATACATTTTGAGACTAGTGCTCAACATTTATCACTGCACCTCTGAGTTCAGAAGCTACACTGCCAGTGAACTTGATCCTGCATGTTCAGTTGCAGCCATTTTTTTACCCAGGACAACTGAACTTTCTGTTTATTCACATTTTGTTTTTACTGTAATTGTTTCCATGTAGGTGAACATAGGGAGGTCTGATTGGGGCAAGAGACAGAAAATGCAATTTCTTTCTTACTTTCACAGTATTATGTGAAAGTCCAGACCATGAAGGCTGGCCTCAGACACCCCGAAGTGTTGTGATAGATGAGGAAAAGGGTCCAATTAAATATTTAAATGGCCGGGGCCAGTGTGCTGCTGCAGCGGGGGATTGATTACACCTGGTGAAACCTGGTCTGCAGCGGGCGAGTGGGGAGTGCCAGGCATGCGGCCGGTGCCGTGGGGAGCGCGCTGAGGAGGCTGCGGCCATACTATGGTCAGCAGGGAATGGATCTGGCACTGCTTCTGCCTCTGCCACTGTGACTGCATCATCCTGTGCCGAATGTCTTGTAGGTGATGAAAACCTCCCCGCTGCCTTGCACGTTCTGTCCCTTGCATGCTGTGTGGAGCTCTCCCAGGAAGGGGGAAGGGCTGCTCACGCCAGGGCATTTTTGCATGGAAGTGTTCTGTGCCACCATCCTGTTGTGCTGGGGAACCACTGGCAGTTGTAGCTCATTGATGAATCGTTTGTCTTTAATTTGCTTTTAATTCTGGCAGGCGGGCAGTAGGAGGCTGAGATAATATTTGAGAGAAATGACCCATTAGGTTGAGGAGATGCCAGCATTAGTCAGGGCTGTTAAATCAGGAGAAGTCATTACAGCACAAGTGTGGGACTATGACTTCCGAATCAATGTGTTGGATTGCTTCTGTCTTTACTTGCTAGTGAATAGCATCTGTACTCATGGAATAGATAGTGGTTTTAACAAACAGATATGAATAAGGGCAGCATTTTATACCTGCTATAGTTAATGGGATATCTGCCTATTTTTTTCTCCATAATGACTGTCAATTCCTGTTAGCTCCTCTAGAAATTATGTTCTTTTTCCCTGTCACTTCAGAGATTTTCAGAGATTCAATTTGTTAAAAAAAAAAAAAATAAGGATCAAATCCCTGCTTTTTATTTGATGTAAAGGTGAAGTGGTTATAAACAGGTATATGCACTTACTTGGATGCAGAAACACACACAGCCACACTTAGCTAAAAGCAGATACTCCGTTTATATTTCACAGAACAGATGTGTGGGACTTGGGACGTTCAAGGGAAAGTGTTTTCTGAGCTCAGCAGCGCTCCTACTACAGAGCACAAGGCCAGCATTGCAGTGTCCCTGTCTCTGTTGGGACAGCACCTGGCAAACTGATACTGGAGTGAAACAATTCATGTCCTCTCTAAAACCAAATTCAGGAAAATATCTTTGCAATATAAACCATATCTTTATGTGGTGTGTATTGATTTCCACTCTCAGCTTCTTTGGATCATCCACTGCCTGGGCTCTGGCACTAACTGAACGTCCACGCAGTGGTGGGGAGGTGCCAGCCTCTCAGAATGGCCCATGCACTCGATTTTAATGGGATTCTGATGATACTTGGTGTTTTTCTTAAAGCTCCATTACTGCCTAGAGGCACAAGATTATGAGCTAATCTTCACCTTTATTGAAAAGTTTCAATCCTGGATGTTCAGGAAAATAGGCTTGATGCACCTTCTGAAAAACAATCAAAAAAGGGAGGGAACAGAAGTGCTTTGGGGCTTGTTTACTTGATACTAATAATTGTGGGGTTAATTTACTTTCCTTTTTTTCTTAAACTAATCTCATGGTTCTGAATTTTTACATTACTTTTTTGACTTCTGGCACCGATTGACATCTTCTCCCATCATCTTCCCTGAACGTGTTTATAAGGCCATCAGTATTGGAATTACACATTACACCCTTAGAAATTCAATTATGCTTTTTTTTTTTGTAATAAAAAAGTAAAATACCTCTTCCTATACTTTTCTATGCACATAACATTTTTCTCAGAGACAGAAGCAGCTTCCCTAACAAAAGCAATTGGTCATCAACTAAGTTAGATACTAACTTATAAAACTGCCTGTGGAAACAAGGCTGCTGCTCTAAATGCATCAGAGCCCCTGCACCAGCCCTGCCAAGGAGGGGGGTGCTGGCAGCCCCCCCACCTTGAGCTGCCTGGCAGGTGGCTGCCTTACCCACCTCGATTTCATCAATGCATAATTGAGCCGTCGCTGAACTCGTCCTCTTTTGCTCAGAGCTCAGCACAGTAAACAGAATCCCCCTGGGAAGCTCCAGTTCCATCTTTTTCTGTCCTGCAAGGAGGTTTCCTGCATTCATCCTGCCAGAATTTCTCTGTGTTTCTTGGAGAGCCAGTGCTGCACAGGTCTGGTCCTGTCCAGGCACACACGCTGGGCCCTGCGGCACTGGGGCCTGATCCAGTGGGATGTGTTGCCATCACCTTCCCTTTGGCTGCCATCCTCAAGGTCTGGTGCTCAAAACACTTCCTCAGGAAGTGGGGAACCAAGGATCAGCCACTTCCCCTGCCCAGGTGGAACTGCAGCTTTCCTTGCTCACCTTCCCCCACCCCGAGAAGCTCGTGCTGTTCTAGATGAGTGTGTGTTTTGTTCTTCCTTTCAGAGCTGAGCTGCTGAGAGGAAAATAATTCCCAGTTCTTACACAGTTCTTATATTTTATGTTAATCAGTCATCAGATGAAATACAGGGAGTCCCATACCAGAACACTTGGGCTACCACCCGTGTTGCTTGCCCTAACTATGGGGATGCATTCCCACCACTCCAGGCTACATTTTGAGGGAGATACTGACCTCAGTAGCCCTGGAGCCACCTAACTGTGAAAGGTTTCTTGTTTGCACAGTCACCTGTGTGTATTTTTAAGTCTTTTAAAAAGCTGGTTGTGCTGTCTTTTATGTGAGAGATAACCCAAGCTGTGCTGCTGATCTGAAGCCCTGTTGGTGAGATAAATGCAGCCAAACCGTGTCCTTCACATATTTATTATGACCCCTGCTGTCAGAGTGGAGTTGCTTGCTGCAGGAGCTGCTTTAGTACTGTCTCATCTGTATTGCATTCAGAAGGAAAAAAATAAGTTTTTCTCTAACAGCTCAACCAAGACACCAGCACGAAAAATTCTCAAATGATGTGCCAGTGCCATGATAAATAAACAGCCAGGATCAAACAAGTGTCATCATATTTTATGCAAAATAATGGAATTAGCAGCTTTAGCAGCTGAGTCAAAGGCACACTGGTTTCATGTTGGTGTGCTCAGCAGAACTTCTGGTGAATTGAAGAGGGTTTCTTTCTAATCATCTTCATGGATCTTTGCATGGCCTTTCTATTTGGTAACTCCCCTCTGGATCTCACGTCTTCCATCCTGCCCAGTGCACATTCACAGCTGCGTTATTCTGCATGTAGGGACTCCTGAAATTCCATCTGTTGATTTTTCCTAAAAAAAAAACAAACCAAAAAACAGGGAAAAAAGGACTGTGCACAGCATATACACCTGTACATACGTCCTTGCAGGAGGTGTGACAGCACTCGCATGTCAAATACAAGGCGTGTTTTTCCAGCCCTGTCACTGTCCTTAAACCTTATCTATATCAGAAAGTTTCAGCAGTGAATGTTAGATCAGTTTTTAGTTCAAATGAACAGACTTCATACAGACCCCCTGTGCTCACACCCTTATTTCACTTTAAGCAGGGCCTGTTTCATGTTAGATTAAAGTAATCTAGAGGTAAAAGATAAAAGATAAAAGCAAAGCAGTTGCAATCTTGGGAATGGTGCTTTAATAGCTTCTAAGATGGGAATTTCTAAAATTCAGCTGAGAGTTGGTACCTGATAGACACTGCTCCTTGTCCAGTGTAGTATAAGATAAACGGAGGCTATGTAAAACATTGCTGGGGATGATTTTAAGAGGATGTGTTTTACTTTGCTCTGCCACAGACCAGCACTGTTGGTCACCAAGGAACAAGGAAGGGAGGTAGAGAAAGTTTTCTGGCACACAGTTGGAAATGCTCCTTTCCCTGCACTCTCCTTGCCTCAGGTCAAACCAAATTTGGTCTGCATCAGAGTAAGAATGCCTTAGGTGATCTTTTACATAGTTTTGACTGTGTCAGTAGCAAATCTCACCTGTAGGTAAATTGATGCAACCAGATTTTATTTGTGCAGACACAGCCTTGGTGTAATCAAGTCACTTCTGCCACACAGCATTGGTGAAGCTTAATTAAGGCAGATAAAGTTCTTTGCAGTTCTCAGAGGAGAAGTTTGGTCCATGTGTAAATGAAATTATAGAAGGTATTTAATGTACTCCGTTAAAAATGCTGCAGAGGTGCTCAGCCTGTAAGTAACAGTCTCTGAAACTCTTTCTATTTCAAGTTAATGTTTAATAGGAGCGAGGCAGACTGCCTGAGAGCAGGCTTTGTGACACTGTACCCAAACCCTCCCTTAGTGGGGTATGCTCCCTCTCTCTGCCAGGGCGCTGTTGCACGTCAAACCCGACAAGGCAGGGGCAGGACATGCGGAGTCCCATCATCCCCTGCCACGGGAGTGCCATGGCAGTGTGGCAGCACACATGAGGGGCCCGTGGCTCTGCCTAGCTGCAGTGGTGGAGGGCGGTGAGCAGAGTGATCCCTCTTCTCAGTCCTTCAACTCGCCATGGAAAGTTAGGTCTACCTGACCTGCCGTGTCATCCAACGCTGGCTGTACTCGCTGGGGCCCCAGAAGCAGTAGGCACCCTGCTTTATCTACGGGCTTTATCTAGGCTAATTAGATCAGCGCTTTGTCCAGGATAATGTCTCTAGTAATGAGTTTAAGGGAGTGTCGCTAGCACGGCCAGCCACCAGCACTGCTGCTCCCATTCCAGCGCCCATTCCTGCAGATGCTTTATCGGACGTGTGGCTGTGGGACATCTCCGGCACGTGCGGTCCGCACCAGAGAGAGCACGCTGAGCTCCTCGGGCACAGGCAGCTGGTCAAAGTGCTGACAGAGGCCCTACAGCAGCAGCGGCGTGATTGCCCAACAGCGGCCAGAGAGCTAAAATTACCGCCAGGCTGTGAATAGGGAAGTGGTGGCGGATGGGGACACAGAGCGCTTCCAGCTCTGGCCGAAGCGGGAACAGCACCCACTGGATTTCACACCTCATTGCGGGGCTGGCCTGCCCGGGGGGCACTCGGGAGTCGGCAGCAGCACCGCCGGGAGCAAAGAGCCCCAAGTGCACAGGGGGAAATAGGAGAAGTGGTGAAGACAGCAAAATACACTGCCCAGCGGAGTCCCAGCGTGGGTTTGCAAGCTGGCCCAACCTGTACCTGAACAGGGACGATGGGATTAGCATCCGTCAGAAATGCTTTCAACAACTGATAGGTTGGGCGGTTCTGACAGAAAATGCCAATTTATTTGAAAGATATTGCTGTTGGGAAAAAAAGTTTTGCAGAAATCTGTAATCTGGAATGATTTTTTTCTGTTCTTGTCAGGATAAGCAAGTGTCTATGTCACATTGCCAGAATATAAATGATGACAGGTCAGACCTGATGGCTGAACCTGAGTCTCCCGCAATCCAAGTCTGTGTTAGAATTATCAAACAATGAGGGAGAGCTGCCTGTCTATCTGACACCTCTTTTCCTCCCATAATCTGCTGGCGTTTTGTGTTTGTTTGTTTGAGGGGTTTGGGGTTTGTATTTTTTTTCATGAAATCATAATGTTTTTCTCATATACAAAACAAAAATTTAAAATATAATGAATTTAAAGCCCATATATATTTCTAATTCAGCTCTGACTCTGGATCCGATCCTTAACGACTCGCTTTCACCACACTGGTCCATAAGCACCATGGAGGCTGTAGGAATTGCAGAAACCCCAACCAGGGGCTGCTTCTAATGTGTTTACAGAATGAAAGTGTGTTAGATTGGACCTGGTGTATTGAAGAAGCACAAAATCCTGGTTTCTCAACGAAATAAATGGTTTTGATACTTTTCTGAGTGCATGCAGTCAGGGTTGCTTGCAGTTGTAGCCAAAATAAAAGAGGGAAAAGAAGCATGGCTTGGAGCTTGCCCGGCAGGAGAGAAAAGATGGCATTGTGCCTGTTTGTTCGTGCCTTCTTGCCGCAGCTACACCAGGGTGGAAGCCGGAGCATGGGTTTTCCTTCAGGGACGGCTTTGGTCCTGTTTTATGGCTGGCCGCCGTTCCAGACGTGGGCATCTTTACGCAGCGGTGCAGGAGCAGCCACCAGCGCATGGAAACCTCCACACCCACTGCGAAGCAGTGCCCTGTGTCAGTAGCTCCCCCTTGCTGTCTGTAGGGACAGCTGCGGAAGGGCAGAGCGGGTGCTGCGGTGGCTGAGCCAGGAGGAGGGAGAAGAAACACGGAAAACATCTGTGTGCTCCCAAAATCTGCCTTCAGCTGAATCACAAGATGCTTATGTAAAAGCGTGTTTAATTATTGCAGAGCAGCGAACCGAGGAAACACTGACATTCGCAGAGTATCTCCTGCGTTAATTAGTTGCTAAAAATGTGGCTCACAGCAGCTGTGAAGCTGGAAACGGGTCAATAGCAAAACTGTTTCTCCTGGTTATTGTGCTGAGAAGTGCTCTTCTCTGTGAGGCTCTTCCCAAACTCTGGCAGGGTCAGAGGCAGCTTACAGGGCAACTAGAGAAGCATCTTCCAATGAGGATGGCATCACCAAGAGCACTCACTGTTGGTGTCTGCTTCTGCCTGAGAGACACCTAAAAATGTGGAGAGAGTAAAACCTAGAAATCCAGTTGCATTTAAACCCCCTCAGCCTCACAGCTGTCTGCCGTACGTGCACGACAAAGCATACATGTACAGAACCACGCATGAAATTAATCCCTGCCTTCCGTGTTCCTGAGCTGCGGTTGAGCAGGCTAAAGCTGTCCCTGGTTTCCTCACGTGTAGTTTCGGAGAAGATCCTTGCTACACCTGAAACTCCTTTCACGTGAGCCGCGTGCTGTGTGGTTCCCAAATACTTGCTAAGTCTTTCCGTGAGGCTTGCTTCCCGAAACAATCACCCGCTCCCCCACGTTCATTGTTTCGTGTGATCTTTACAAATGTGGTATTTCTGTCTAAATAGTTTGCCAAATACCTATGATAAACAACACTAAGTTGTCAGTCATGAGTCATTAAAGAAGTGAACTGTCTTCACTTCATGCCCAATCATAGGATGTTTTTAAATGTCAGAGCTTTGGGCTTAGTGGTTGTCACTGGCTTCATTTTTGGGAGACCCAAAATTAGAATACTGGTTTTCAAAAAGTGCTGTGTACCCTTACTTCAAATGTTAGTCCTTAAATACGTTTCAAAAATATGCACGATTTCCTCATGATCAGTCAATGCTCTGGAATTTCTGACTACGATGCATTTCTTCCATGTTTCCTGTTTTCATACTTTCTAAATTGGTTTTCAGATAACATTCAGCCTGGCAGTAATACACAAAGAATATAGAGATGAATATGCTTAACAATTTGAGAGTGACATATTTAGGTTTGTAAGTGTTTAAATCTGATTTGCTCTTGTTGGATAACTTTTAGAAGTGTGAAGTTCTACATTTGAAAATGAAAAAAATAAGGTAGGCATAATAATTTCCTGCACATAACTGATCTCCCTCTCAGTTTATCAGGAAAATTGCTGTTGGATTTCATAGAAGTCTTATCTGTTTAATCCCAGTTGAACCTCACCTCCTCAAATCAATGGAACAATCCTCCTTGTAATAAATGCAAGACTACTGTAGCTTATGTTACCAAAAGTTATTTTTATTTTCAGAATGTTTCTTTCTGAAAATGGCATGTAGTATCAGTGTCCTTGATTAAATGTCCGAGGACAGAGATTAAATGATCAGTCAAGAAAGATGTGACTTAAATGTGACACACATAGTCAGCTTTAGTTGGTGGATGCCAGTGGAAGCTCAGCTTGCTGTGGATCCTCCAGAAGCAGAAGACCACAGTGCTGTAAAAAGAAAAGCCACCTTTGTAAAAGGCTTGTTTAATTTTGCATTTCTTTGCACCTTCCATCAGGTATCTTTTGATGCCAGCTCAGCATCAGAGCAGCACCAGTTAGCATGTGTGCTCCCAGACTCAGCAGGGCGGTTGAATTTCTGTGCAGGCACAGAATAATCCTTGAAGGATGGAGCTGAACCGTGTCAAAGGTAGAAATGCATCCCAGTGTAAAGGACTGTCCTTCTCCAGGACAACTATTGCAACACTGCAGGTCTTCACCATCACCAAGGGATTAGTATGTAATCTGCAGCGACCATGGTGCCAAGTTTCTGGACAAGTCTGCTCTCACAGTGGGACTAAAAATGTACAGGAGGCAATGATTTGTCTAATAGGAAAACAAAAGAGCTAAAAATAATAATAAAGCAAAGAGAAGACAATAGTTCTTGAGGTTTATCTGTCATAGTAAGGTGGAGGAACAATCTGAGAGGAACTGTTTCTTGGAAGTCAGCCAGATTTGCTTTCTTAATAGCATCCTCTCATTCTTTCTGTAGGTCCAGCTGCCCAGCGCCAGATCCAGAATGGTCCATCTCCAGATGAGATGGAAGCACAGAGAAGGTGAGTTAATCCCTGTGGCAGAGTTCTAGTCTGTAACTTGGATGAACATGCAGTCCTTGTTCACCAGTAAGTGCTGCTCTTTTTACTTGTACACCTTTTAAGCTGGTTCTGAATGTTTTGTAATTATTGCTAATGATTCTGTAATGACTGTTGAAGGGTGAAGTGAGCCAAAGTTCACGCTCTAGGTAAACTCTTTGCTTGGTAGATACTCAGGAGTGTTCCTGCCTCCAAAAACTACAAGGAAAGTGTAGAGAAGTCAACTTCCTGCACCATTATGAATAACTGTGAAGGACCTGAGATTTAGTAGGGATTTACCCATGACTGTTACGTGGGTCAGCAGTGCTGATATTTCACCTGAGATTTACTTTGGGATAGCAGAGTTATCATAAAGGCCAGAGGGCCCCTGCTCACCCCAAGGCAGGCGATGTCGCCCCTCCCACTGCCTTCCTGAAAAACCTGATCCAGCTCCTCCTTTAACTGGTGGAAGTCACTGATTCTGCCGACCACATGTAATTCAGACCTCCAGTTCGAATGTCCATTCTGTACATTTAAAGTATGAGCAACTCAACCATGTTAGAATAAAAATATTTTATTTATTCCTTTTTCTTTAGAGACAGTAAAAGCCCTTTGGGTAGGTATTATTTGACTGCTACAGGGCACATGGCCCTAGGAAAGCTTCTTTTGCTCCACTGGAGTGGAATAAGATATGCCAGTAGATGCAGTTAGATATTACTGCATCTGCACTAGAGGACTTTCAGCTTTAATTATGCTGATGCATTCTTTGAGCATAGAGCAGACCTAATTTTAAGCCTAGGGGTTTTTTTTTAAACATCTTATAAGCAGGCAAGTAAATTAAGTTATGGTATCTAGCCTGCAAATTTTTCTTTTTAAAAGGTTTTTTTAGAGACCTTTACACAAATGTTTTAAGAATATCTTTTTAAGTCAGAGTGTAATTTGTCCTCTCTTGTACTTTACTCCTTAAGTACCCTTGTGCCAATCCCAGGCTTTATTTAGTTCGACTGAAATAAATTTGACTTCCTAAGAGTTTAAGAACTTCTCCTTTTAGCATATGTGGGAGGGTGCATTTGGCACATATAAACTGCTTCTGATCAAGGGCAGAAAGGGCTCGTATGAACCCCAGTGACTTCAAGTGGCAGTGGCTAACCCCTGGTTTGGGTTTTTGCACCCTGCCCCTCGATCTGTTCTACAGCAGCTCTAATGATTTGGGGCTGTCCTACCCATATTTTTTTTCTGGTCTGTCAGACTGGAATTTTCCAAGTTGGTTGTCTACATAAACTTAGAATTTTCCATAGGTTTAATCAGTAAAATGTGTGTATCAAATTGTTCATCATCAAATTTTGCTAATGAATGCCAAGCTAAGGTAGGGGACAGTATGCTCAGGAAATTCTTAGTACATGTGTTTACAATTGAAATTTTAGCACTGCAATTCTTGCTGCTGCATATGTGTTCAGTCCATAACAATCAAGAAAGAGCTAGGGTATGTATCGAAGTAAAGATTTGTGTTTATTTGGTTTAAAATGTCCTAGCTTAAATGACACCAGTTGAATCAACCAACTAGGACTTTCTCAAAGCTGTTTCATCTTTACACATATGATAATTTTCTCAGAAACCTGCAATAATTTTTTAGAAATTACATGGATTGCATGTCCTGAACAAAAAACCAGTTTAGGATTGATTCCTCCACAGCAAAATTACGTATTTTCCTTTCCCATATATTGAACTAGAACTGATATGTGGGAAATTTGTTTTGCAAATTAAGATATTCTTTTTTTTCTACATAATGTAACTTTGTTTTTATGGACTATTTTTTATTTTAAAAGCTTCTATTGGTATATAAATAAGATAGAATTTTTCAGCATTGGAGACTCTGGAAAGTACAAGTAAAAATGTAACAGGGAGGTGTCTTAAAATACTGTGTAAGGAGTCAAAATAGAAATGTTGCTTAGAGTTGAGTGTACTTTACTGTACAGACCATGAAGTAAAGCTGTTGAGGAAAGAGAAGACTGTGCAGTGAAGACTGGTCTAAACATACATGAAACCAGTTAGGGCAAATTTGGCCTAGAAACCGTGGAAGAAAATGGTAATAAACTTTATTTCTGAGTGCTTCAGCAAGATAATTTCAGAGCTGTGTTTTAATATTGTTGAAATCTCTAGTCCATATGCATGCACTTGCCAAGAAGCCTGGCACGCAGTCTGGTTTTTAGCTCTCAGTTTCTTTAAGAGGAGCCAGGTGAGGGTGGGTTTGTGGCAGGGGTCAGGGACATCCCTTTCCACAGGAGCGCTCCAGCGTGCAAGAGCAGACCTCTGCTGATGGGCCCTTGGAACTGCACATCCCTACAGAGCTGGGCCAGTCGCTTCGTGGGGGACACCAGGCCTGGGCAGCATGGGAGCTGCAGCTCCTGGGGGAAAGGTGCCAAAGGAGCAGCAGCGCAGAGCTGTGACGAGTGTTTGCAGAGGAAGCACAGCAGTGCTGGTGGCACAGCGATGACTGTGGGCTGTCAGCTGGGCTGACCAGTGCCAAAAAGGGCTTGGATGTGCACCTGGACAACAGGGGCTTTGTACAGTTAGCACCAAAACACAGATCAAGCTTTGCTATATTTTCATTCTAACTGCAAGTGCTTTGGGCTCCTGATCCATAAAAGACTCTAGACTGTGACATTTTGAATATTTCCTTCCCTGGAGATACTCAAAAGCTGTCTGGGCAGAATCCTGGGGATTGTGCCCTCCAGGGGATCCTGCTTGAACGGGGAGGTTGGGCTAGATGGCCTCCAATGGTCCCTTCCAACCTTACCCAATGTGTGATGCTGTGATTTTATGTGAGAGGCCACTTCCTCTTTCCCTGTAATGGTCATACACTTCAGGTTAACAACATGAATGTTTGCTGCGCTCTCCTGGGCCTTGGGCACTGCCTATTCCTTGTGCAGAGCCACAGAGGAGTTGTCTTAAATGGATCAACCAACCCCTGCAGTGTCCGGTGCATGCAGCGCTACGTCCTGGTTAAGCTTCCCAGTGTGTGAACTGGCACTCCTGCAGCCAGGGCAAGTGAAATTAGACCCACCACCATCTCATGGGATCAGCTCTCACCCCAGACACGCAGTGCTTCTCAGGGTATAAAGCTTTTACTCAAAATTGTAAAGAATACCTAATGACCAAGGGTTTTTTCATTGCTGTTTTAGACAAATGATGGAGCAACAGCAACAGCGCCAGGAATCTCTGGAAAGAAGAACCTCTACCACAGGTACGTATCAAATCAAGCAGATACAGTCTTTCCCTGATTGTCTCGCTGTTATTGGGGTTTGTGGGGTGCTGTACAAGAGCTAGACTACTAGAAGTGGTTATAGTTACAATTACATTTTAAAGATGAGATTTTCAGCTAGAGACTTACATGCATTTGGGCATGGTGGTGGTGTTTTGCAGGGGCTCAGGTGGCATGGGGCATGCAGGTGGAGCTAGGCAGGTTTTGCGCTTGGCAAAACTTGTGCAGCTGAGGGGCATTTTAGCTGTACTGAGGGGTTCTGGCCATGCTTCTTCCACACCCCTGAGGAGAGCAGGTAGCACAGCCACCACAAGAGTGACTCTGTGTTCCAGGGGATGTCATCACGAAGGGGTTGATGTGCTGGATGTGCTCAGGCAGTCCCCATTGCTCTGCAGCACAAAGCAAACTGCAGCATAGAGGGAGATACAGCTCTAGATGTTCTTCATTGGGGATTTTGTGATCATGAAGACTTCTGTGAGCTTAATGGAAATATATATATTTAATGAGCTTATGAAAATCTTCTATAGCATATTAAGTTGCACTAAGTTGAGAGAAGAGATGACAGGAATAGTTTTTAGCTACAAAGTATGGCTTTGCGTCTCTGAAAGGAGGCAGAGCAAACAAGCCAAGATGGCCATCTTGTGTTTGGGCTTTGGTTTTGGGCAAGTTTTCTCAGTTAATCTGGCCACGTAAGAGAAATGGTTTTCCTCAGCTGTTAAACTTTCTAGTTTTTTGTTAGAATCCAGCTCAGACAAACACACATGCCTTCAGTGACAGAAAGAGTTGGACTCTTGTTTCAGCAGAGGTTAGTGTGCTGTTCTGTATAGCAAACTTAGCCAAAATCCTGCCTTGGCATACACAAGGAGTGGGATGTGGCTCCTAGGGGCTGCTGGCTGTCCCCTCTCTGCCTACAAGGTGGCCACTTCTGTGTTCAGCATGTCCCTTGCACCCATCCCTGGTGCAAAGGTGATGCTCGTGATCCTGACTCAGATTCACATGGGGCTTGGAGGAGCCTCGCTGGCACCAGAGCATGCAGCCCATCCCGTGCTGCCAGGGTTCTGCTCTACACACCACTCCAGTTCTGCTGAGGGCTGGAAATCCCCAAGCTGGTGCCTGCACCATCTCCTCTTCGCTTTGTTTGAGTTTCTGTTTGCGTTTACTTCACGCGTGGTTCCTTTTCCTCCGTTCCACTTTGCCTTGGTTTCGTTCCTTCCTGCGCACCCACCTTATTCTTTTAATTTGTCTTTTCTGTTCTTTTAGTTTCCACCCTTCAACCCAGCATATGCTCTCCCCCCTCTCAGCCCCAGTCTCCTCCTCTTGCCTCTAGTAACTGCGGTGCTCCTGCCTCTGGTGTTGTGCTCCCCCCACTACCTCAAGCCAGTGCCGTCTCTTCAGTACCCGTTGGCCCTGAGCCCACTAGTCAGTCTCCTTTCCTACCCCAGCGGAGAGCCAGAGAGCCCCCGCAATTCCTGCACAGGCACTCGGCCTCTGAGCTGCCAACAGCCCCAGGTTCCTCCCCTCCATCCTGCCGGAATGGCAGGACCGTCATGCCAGGCATCAGGCGAACCTCGCTGTCCCCACCGCCTCTCCATCCCTCCCATGTTCCCTTTCCCTCTCACCAGCCTCTCAGGGGCTCTTCTCTTTCCTGCTTTCCTCAGTTTTCTGCTCCCTCTGCCACAAATGCACCATCTCTGCAGAGGGGTGACGTCCTGCAGCCACGTGGTCCCACCATCCTGCCCGTGATTCCTGTCCCACCTGACAGGGTGAAGGTACCCACAGATAAAGCAGGGTGGGATACCTCAGCAAATGTACCCCTGAATGGCCATCCTGAAGAACAAATTGCTTTAGGCCCCCCTGGAACCCAGGTGAAAAGTGTAGATGAGTCCTTCTTTCCACACCTGGGAGCTGCACCTTGCTCCCCGCTGCCCACCATCACCAGCCCCCCCAGCTCCTCTGGCCAGGCTCCCTCCCCATCCTCCCATCTGTCATCTTGTCCTGCACAGCAGTGGTGTCAGCCCATGTCACACTGTCTTCCATTGCCTCCCCCTCACGCTGCTGTGTCTGAGGTGGCTATGCCCAGGAGGACCCCTCCTTACATGACATCATCAGCCATTGCCCACTTGAGTAAGTACTGATTTTGAATGAGTTGCAACCTGTGTAAAGCCTCAGCTGTCACCTGTTTAAAAAGCCTGGTTGGCACTGCCCCTGACCAATAGAAAAAGGGCTGAGGGACCCCAAGCTGCTCCTGCTGTGTGTGATTCTGAAACTGGGGTGGAAAAATATCAAAATCATTCAGGACTGGTCCAGGAACCAGGCAAAAAGTAAGAATTACAGAACCAGGACCCTGTAGTTGGGTTGTTGCAATGCATGTTTCTACTGTATTATCCCAGACCAAGATTTTTGTCATTCAGCAGAGTCAAATTTTTTCAAAGAGCTTCATATAGGACCTATTTTCAGCTGGTCCAAACATAGCAGATGGGCTCTTCTGAAGCTGGAGGCCAGGTCTGCGGTAGGTTTCTTGTCTGTGTAGGAATATTCATAAAGGTTGTGATTTTTACTCCTTTTGTTAAGTGGTATTTCTGTTACCAGTGAAACATAGAACATTGGTTTTAAGATACCCAGAATCCCCTGTGGTTGTGCAATTTATTTAATTCAAGAAACACTTTTCCTGGTATTCACTGCATTTATAGTTGTGGGCTTGTCACTGTCACTATTCCAACAAACCTTTCTCATTGAAGGCAGATCAAGGGCTTGGGTCTGGCCACTTTGCATATGGTCTTGATTTCTCATGCCTATGTAAAGCCTGCGGAGTGAGAACAGTTGCAAGCAATGCCTATTTGCAATTCAGAGCATATGTTTTGTGACTTGGATCTATTCAGGTTTATAATGCTAAAGTGGTGTGCGTAGAAAAGGAAGAAAACTAATACATTTCCTTTTACTTTCTGCTAAAAGTATTACTGTATCCACTGGAGGCTCAGTCCTTCAGCTGATGTAAGTCCTTGAAATCCACTTAGTTCAATAAAGTTATTTTAAACTCACATCAGTCCATTATTTTGACTGAGTTCAAGTTTTGCCTGAGGCTGGCCTCTAATTAGGTGGGTGTAGTTTTGCAATTACAATTAAACCTACCCACAATGAATTACTAGCTCTTATGCTCATGAACGAAAGAGGGCTTGAAATGTTTAAAGTATTTCTAATAGCAGCTATGGTTCATTTCAAGAATGGAATTGGGAGGGTGAAATAATGGCAGAAGTAACCACAGAAATACGGCAGCATTATAAGAAAACCTAGATAAGAAGAAAAACAGGCTGTTAATAGTAAATATGGTTTCCAAATGTTTCTCAGTCAAAACGCACCTGTCTTTCAAACTTATATTTACTAATCAACTGTGAATATGTACCAGGAGCAGCCTGTTCTGACCGAGTGTGCACAGGGAAATACGCTAGGGGAGGTGTATTTGTTCAATTGACCTGTTACAGACAGGTAAAACACTGCAACGGAGTTACCCCCATCAGCCCTTTCAGCAGGCTGCTGCTGAGAGGAGCTTTGCTGAACCTCGGGGTGCTTCAAGCTGGAGCCTCCCCTGGTTATTCTGCAAAACTGGCTAAGGTCACATACGTCCTGCACGACAGAAAGGAGGATGTGTCAGTGTAGCCCACAATGCTCCTGAAAAGGTGATGTTAACACAAGTCCATGGAGTTTATTATCTCCATGTAGAAAGCTGTGGGAGAAGCAGAAGAGTATGCCACTTATGAATTGGGAAGCATTGTGTGTTCTGATTTTGACACAGAATGAAACCCTAGCCCAGCCAGGGAGAAGAGGAGGGAGAAGACTGTCAGTGACAGGGTCTCACAGGGGGACACAACTGTAGCTGACTGACCATTGATACAACCTCCTTTTCTCATTCTCCCACATGCATGGTGCTTCCTTGCATTGACCGCTTGTCCTGGAGTCAGGCCATGGCGTTAGGAGTGGGAACATGACGTTGTCTGTGGGCTGGAGGAGATCGTGCTTCACGTCTAATTCCTATTCTCTGCATTTCAGGCCCAGCACTTCCACCTGGCCACCCCAGTGGTGCTGCTGTGATCCCTGCTTCATGTGGGGGGCCCCCACCTCCGCCACCCCCCCCAGTCCCTCCACCACCCATGGGAGCCGCGCCCCCCCCACCGCCCCCACTGCCAGCCGGCGCAGGCCAAGGGGCTGGCGCTGAAGATGGGTCAGTGTCAGGGCTCGCAGCAGCTCTGGCTGGTGCCAAACTAAGGAGAGTTCAGCGGGTAAGGAGGTGGCACTGGGACTCCCCGATGGGCTCTTCTCTGCTGCGAGAAAGCCTGGCACAGCTTGGTGTAATGGTCTGCAAACCCAGTGTGAAACATGGTGAAATATGCTTCAGTTGACCATTGGGTGAACTTTTAAATATGAGTTTGCAGTGCAAATAAAGCTGAGCAGGAAATGTTGGGTAGAGTGTACGCTTTTCAGAACACATTAGTTAGCAAATGGCTCTGACTTCTCACATTGCCAGGATTTCATTACTTCTACATAGTGCACCATTGTACTATGTGTTAGAGTTTTCACTTGTTATAAGTGGTTAAAACTACACTCTACTTACAAAAACCAGTGTAGACTGTTGAGGCCTCGTGTCAGTAGCCGTCCACCTAGGTAAGGGTTGCTTAACCATGCATAAACATAAGTATGAACAAGCAGCACTGTGGGCTTTTTAATCATTTGCCCGTATATTTGCGTCACGCAGATGTGTCTTGGTTTTAGTAACATTCATGTGGATCCTCTTCCCAAGGCAGAACACATCCTATCTCTGGTTTCGGGCTGCGATTGCGATCGCTGTTCCTAACATGTGGGAAAACTAATCATTAAGGGCGAGGCTGTAAAGCAAACCTTTCATTAATTGTAATCTTGATTTCTCTTTTAAGCCAGAAGATGGTTCAGGAGGGTCCAGCCCCAGTGGGGTCTCTAAGAGCGATGCCAATCGAACAAGTAGTGGAGGAGGCGGAGGAGGACTAATGGAAGAAATGAATAAATTACTGGCAAAAAGGTTTGTACTTACACCTCAAGTAAGCCTCGTGAGATCTGCAGCAAATTGTGGAAGAAGGCACTGTCATTTTTGTGGTTGGCAGTGGGAGTTTCTGTGCAATTTGACAGATCCTGCTTAGGTGTTGGTTGCCACTGTTGCCCAGCCTTTAATGTGAAAGGTGTTGCAGCAGTGATAGTTGACAGGGAGTAGTTGCTGCAGCAGATCCTGCAGCTCAGTACCTTCAAAGTTGGTGGTAAACACATCCTCTGGGCTTTGGCCATTTTACCAGATCTGTTTTCAAGGTTGCTGTTTTCAGTAAGAGTAAACAATGAACGGAACTTACACAAATCATTCTTCATGCAGCACAGTCAGGATGTTGAGCCCAAAAATATAAACACAGGTGTAATAAAAGGACAACACCTTGGCAGGTAAACTTTTATTCATTCTCAGTGTGTTTCAGACAGACTAGCCAAGTTATTCTCCACTAAAGCAAGTAGTGACATATCAAGCTACCAGCTGTTAAAAGGCAGTTCATTTTCCCTTTTTTTTTTCTCTTTTCCCCTGATTCCATCAGTAATGTTCTTTCAAACTCCCAAGATCCTAGTGTAAGATGCTGTATTTTTATATCAAAATTTTTTAAACTTATGAATAGTGAAAGAAAAGGATTAATAAAATAATGGAGGGTAGGTACAGTTGTAGGGTGCACAAAAATGGAGTTTTTAAATAATGTTGTCTTAGCTCAAAAGATCTGATTCCAAGTTTCCTCCATGTCCTGTTCATTTCAGAAGAAATTCTGAACATGGACTGTGGATGTAATCCTTTGGAAAGTATTAAATAGATACATAATACTCTAAAAAGTTCCCAGCAGTATAAAATAGCAAATCGATAATTTTCTTCCTTTTCAGAATTAAAATAGCTTGACAGCTTTTAATAGTTTTTTATTGGTTCTTGGCCTGCTAAATATCAAGAGTGACCTTCCCTAACTGGAAGTTATCTGCAGGCAAAGCAAGGTTTGGTGACTAGATGCTGGCGTAACTAGCTCTGTTCAAGCAAGCAAGCTAAATGGACATCTCATATATTTAGATATAGAAATTCTGCACACTCGTGTTCTAGTCTAAAGTGTACTCCAGTGTGGCTTTTGGGCAGTAGGATCTGGTGTCTTCAGGTATTTAGGGTTGAATTCCCCTGGTATCTTAACAAAAGGACTTGCACTGCCATGAGCACTGTGCTGCCTCTACTCTGAAAATAACTGAGCTCCAAATCCTTTCCCAGGGAGTTGACAGCAACAGAATTGTCCCCTACATTTTTCTTCACAAAGCCATGGAAGTACCTGGAAATACACAAGTACCACTCAAGGGTGCAGTCTGGGCACATACTGTTAAGCTGATACTGAGAGGATTTCTTTCGGCTGCTAATTCCTTTTTATGTGTGATGACATAGAGAAAGGAAGAACCTGGCACTGTTTCAGATTGTTCTTACCTGCTTTACTTACCTACTATTACCAGGAGGTTAAAAAACGGTTGTTGTTTTTTTTTTAATTGAGCATGTTCAATTCACAAATCACAGAGTTATGAGCAAGGGATCTCAAGGGCCCTTATCTGAATAGTAAACCCCATGCTCAGAAACAGGGAATATGTCTAATGCTGGTAAGTAATGGAGGAAAACATTTCTGAGAGCTCAGGTGCTATAAAACACCACTCTCCAGATTCAGTGGGCCCTGTGAGAGCAGCCTTTTGCCTCAGGACTAAAGTACAAACAGAATAATGAGCCCACAAACCACTGTCATTCCCAGCCCAGTTAAGTTTGTTGCAGGACATAAATCCAACACTGGTCTCTCCCCCTGACAAATATTTCCCTCATTTAGATTTGTAATAATTATAACTTTTTTTTGTCAGAAGAATCAGGTAAACATTAGGGAAAGACCAAAAAAATATTAGCGGTCTAGTAAAATTATTAATGCAGTTGAATATCTGGAAATAATTCCCCCAGAGCTCTGTGTCCTACAGACACATACTGCTCAAATTGACTGAAATTTGTCAAATTTTCATCAAATCCTTCAAGTTGTGTATCCAGTGAGGCTTTTCTCAGAAGCCTTTCGTAGTGCCTCTTAAGATTTTTTTTTCTGTGAGTTGAATTTTGTTCACTTCAGAACCAAGATTAAATGAAAAACCTGTAATATTGATATTTTAAAAAACATCTGCTAAGGCTGATGTTCACAGGTGGATAAGGGTAAAGCTCAGCACAAAAGGTCCATGTGTCGACTTGAGCTACAGTTCCCCTAATGGTCTAAAATGGGAAATTGGAGATCTAAAGCCTCAGCACCTGGCCCACTGGAGTACTGTTTAGAACCTAAATAGGGCTTAAAAATCAAGAATTTGGTTTCCTTTTCATCATCTAGTTTGGCTAATGCCCAAGAAGTTTTACCATGCATTTTTCAAAAATAAACAACCAACATCTTTGTTTACTGTCATGTCCCGTTCCCCCAGTGGATGGATTGCAACTCCTTGCCACTTACTTCTCGGGGAGTTTTGCCCCTCCTTGGGAAGCAGAAACAACTGTGGGTCTCAGGTCCTCACTGAGCTTCTCTAGGCAGCACCAACACTGCCAGTCCTGGGACTGCAGGGCTCTGGAGCTCTGCTGCCTTTGAAGTGGTTCTGAGACAAGAATAATCTCCTGTTGTTCACCAAAGGCACTTGAAAACCAGAAAGTGGGCTTGTTTCCTGATTCCTGGTCTCCAGCCAGAGTTTTCACACCCTGGAGAGAAGAAGGGGGCTTGACTGAGCAGAAATGGTGCCCAGTCTCTCACAATGAGGGTGGACCTGGCTTGAACGGCTTTTTTTGACAGTTTCCCCATCATGTGGGAGCAGTGCCACAGCCCTTTCTCTGGGTGGGATGTGGGATAAAAGACAGGTGTCAAACTGACACTGGAGCTGGCTGAGAGCAATGTCATCACTGCAGTACCCACCTGAGCCACCTGCTGGGGGCAGGGTTGGTCCTCAGAAACCCCTGACAGGGGGTGAATTGTTGCTCCTGTGTAGGACCCAGGAGCCAGGACTTCCTGAGCCCTGGAGAGAAGCCGTCCATTTCTCACGGAGTTTCATACCCAGCTGCACTTCCTCCCTCCACTTCATCCCATTTCCTTATGCTCTGCACCTTGCATTCCTCTGTTAAACACCACCTCATAATATTGCCCCTCTCTGAGTTGTATCACTGGGGTCTGGATTCTTCACTTCCACCTCAGTCCCACACAACCAAATGCATCCAGCCATTGTTACGTTCCCTGGGATAAGCTAAATAAATAGTATCTCCCACCAAAGCCTGAATCAGTCTTCCCATGAGGATGTGTTTCTAGAAGGTTGACTCTGTCCTATCTCCTGTTCCTTTGCAAAGGAGGAAAGCAGCGTCGCAGTCAGACAAGCCAGCTGACAAAAAGGAAGAGGAAAGCCAAAATGTAAGTGAAGCACTCCTCCCTGCTGTGCTCTTGCAGGTTCCTTGTAAGCCAAAGTCCTGTGCTCATTTACTGTATCTGACAGGCAATAACAAGCAGTGCTGATCCAGGAATAGATGTGCACAATCCAAAGCTGTATGTAACTGCTCCCACCTTTCCTGGGAACAGCACCCTATAAACAAGAACAGCTGCTTTGTTCATAGGGGAGGTATTGTCTAAACCAGGTTAATGGGCTCTGTTTCATGGTCTGATCCCAGTGTTGTAGGGGACAGGAGATTCTTGCCCTGTAAGAAGGTGCATTGAACCTTCTGGCAAGTTAACTTGAGATAAAGTCTATGTTTTTTATTTTATATTTGAGGCTTCAGCTAAGCTTAAGTGGACTATCAGCCCTGCAGTGTAACTTTGCAAAGCAAGGGTGAGCTCACTTCAGATCCCAGAGTGCACAGAGAACGTGTCTGTGGGAGAAGAAGGGAAACAGTTATTAACCATTAGACCATGCAAAAGTCAAAAATGTGTCCGTAGTACCTACACTAAATTGAGATAGAATGTGGGCAACTTTGGGGAATTTTGAGTCATTTCTCTTTTAAATATTTGGTCAGTATATTGTCCACAAAAGCAGTTACACAAGAGGTTTTATTTGACTTGGTCTGTAGACTGAACTTGATGCAGCAATTCTGAGTCCAACATGCAGATGAAAACACTTTTTTACCAGTTGAACTGGTAAAGCGTGGAAGATCTTTCCTGTTTCAGGAGAGGGCAGGATTTGCACTGTGTCCTTTTCAGTGTGGTGCTTTTCCAGGCTGCTGCTCATTCAGCATTCCTGTTGCTAGTGAGAACCCTTGTGAAGGCTTTCTGCCTCAGCTGCAAGATCATAAAGCATCCTGTGTGCCTTATGTTGCCTGTGTAGAGATTTCTCTGCAAAGACAAAACTGCTCAGTAGGAAATCCATTAAAAAAATGTAGGCCTTGCCCCAGGCAGAAAGGTTTGTAGCAGGAGCAGGAATAAGCACTTCTCACTGTTTAGGGAGAAAAGCAGCTATTTTCTGCACGTTCCTCGAGGGAGGCTTCAAGCATGGAATTTGCCTGTTGAACCCACTATGCAACCACTGCTCTTAATCTTGCCCCAAAGCTGGTTTTATACCATACACTTGGAGATGAAAGGCACCATTTAGCTTCTAACTTTTCATCCTCATCTCTCTGTCCCTTCTTCTCTCTCCTTGAAACTCTACATTAGTTTATATCCCCAATCAAACTTTTCAATAGCACCAAACAGTTTAGAAAAATGTTTTAGAGATCATCTGTTTAATTTGTATCTTGGGTACATTTCGTGTTCAGGTATCTGCTTTCAAACTGGGTGCAATTCCATTTTACAATGCTTAGCTGATGCTTTGCTTGAGCATGTTTCGAGGGTTGCTAGATAATATTGTCCTGTCAGATAAGTGGATGAATGGTTGATGATCTGTCACACATAAATCCAAGATAAAAGAGTCCAAATCTCTGATGAAGTGTTTAGTCTTCTACTTAAAAGGATTATTGATTGATTTGGTTACATTCTGTCAGTACCTGGACTCCTCTCTCTGGTACTGGTGGCTGTCCTGGGGTAAAAGACTGGGATCTGAGCTACTGTTCCTTTAGATGGCTGTTTTCACATCTCAGAGAGTTTCTAAATTTGCAAAATGGATGGTTTGTATTTAGGCAACAGCAGACAACACGTTAGAGTGGTTTCACCTGGTTTGGTGTATAGAGATAAGGGTGATTGAGTGTAATCATGAAAAGGTGTCCATATTAGCTAAAACAAAAAGGATATATTTTGCCATCCTAAAAGGAGAGAAAAAGTGTAAATGGCCTTGGGCCCATACCTTGGCAGCAGTGCCTGTTGGACAGGGAGGAAACTTGCTTTTGTACCACATGTGCTGCAGCTGTCTCCAGAGTAGAAGAGGACTCTGGACTTCATCTCCAAAACTCAGTGATGTCCTGTTTTTTCTTTGTAGGATGATGCTAGCACCTCTCCTTCAACCAGTACACGAGGCTCTGCCCAGCAGCAGCAAAATTCATCAGGTATTAAGTTGAACTACTGGCATTGTAGTTGTCTTCTTAATCTAGTCTTCTCCACCACCTCTAGACTCTGGATTCACTGTCCTACTTCTGAGTGCAGCAGCAGTAACTAACAGAAAAATTCCTAAATACCTATTGTTTTAAAAACTGTACTCATCAAGAAATTACGACTTTTATATTCTTCACAGTCAAGAAAATTGCAAGACAGCCAGTTTAGTTAGATGTGTAGTTGATGATCTGTGTCTTCAATATTATTCACCTAAATCTTTTAAGGGAAAAAAGCTGAATTATTTTACTTTTTGTAGTGTAGATCTCCTGATGTGTGCAGTTGGGGTTGGGATCTCAAACTGCTCTTCTGCCTTAATCTAGTAGTTTGTTGCAATAAGGCTGATCCTGAAAGTTCCTAAATGAAATTGTTTTTCCTACAGTTAATTGAAATAACTATATCTGAGTAGATGAGCTGCAAGCACTTACATTCATCCCTACATCAGTCTTGGCTTTCATGAATGCTGAAAGAAATCTCTCCCAAGGGAATGACTATTTAAACATTCTAGCTTCCTTTTGGAACAAAGCCATGACTTGTGTGCTTTGCAAGGGAAGGGGAAGAAGCCAGGAGAAAGGTGTATGCTAATGAGATCTAAAGATTTCCTGGGAGTGCCTGTAATTCTTTTAAAAGCCTTTTTTGGACCTCAGAGAGGAGCAACTCCTTGTATATAAGGTTGTCAAGTCTCTACAACAGTTCATTTTAGGAGATTGAGATCCTAGCATAGTAAGTGCTTTCAGCAACAAGGGTTACGTAGTACAGTTTTTGGGAATGTTCTGTGAGTTAGAAATGTAGACAACATTAAATAAATTATCTGTGGAGATTTGCATTGTGGGGTCTTAACTGCTCTTTTTTATATACACCCACATTTTCTGCCAACTATGCAGACAAAAAACCTATGGCTTCTTAACTTAAAATATAAATAAATATTGTAGTGAATAAAGTAAACCTTGCAGCAATTAGCCTATATTTCCTAATAGAAATCATTTATGCTTTTCCTCCTACTGTTCCGGTTTCATTTCTTTTTAGTATTGTTTAACTATGTGGTCCCTAATTAAAGGAATCACTAAGCACATTTTTGCCAATGCTTTCCCTGTAATGTAGGCAACTGCACTCACTCAGTAATCCCATTTTCCTGGTTCTTTGTAAGTCACTTATCCTCACTGAATGAAAGCAGCTGTATAAGACAATCAACTTCAGGATATTTTTATTTTTAGAGCAAAAATAATAAACTAACTCTTCATGTTTGTTTTTCAGACTCTGGGAAGAAGCCATGGGAAAGGAGCAATTCTGTTGAAAAGCCTGTATCTTCATTACTTTCTAGGTGAGCTGCATGGGGTGTGCCTGCAGCTGGCCAGCAGGCGGGATGGTCATGCTGTCCCTGTGGCACCCGCACAACTCATGTCTCGTTTCATTCCATTGCTGTAGAAATCCATCAGTGGTGAAGAGCTGTGAAGCTAAGAGCCCCACACAATCCCACGTGTCTTCTAGGTACTGGCTAACTGCCTGGCTGCTTAACTGTCTTGGCTTGTCCTTTGGCTCATCCCATCATTCAGCGCTAGAGTTTGTCTTCTGCTGCCTCTTTTACTCATTCTCTTGCAATCTGCTTTGTCTGTCGGTGCACAAAGTGTGAAGGTGTCATGTCAGAGGTTTGTTCCATGGAAACAGCCCCCTGCCCACTAGGGCATCACAGATGTTAATCATGCTGGAGCCAGCACCTAAACCATCTGTGTGAGTCAGAGACACAGGTCTGGCAGCACTGTGCCATGTGGAAGGCATGTTCTGAGCATCTTTCTCCAGCAGGTTCAGGGTGACCCTGCCAATAGGTGAAGCTTTCATTGCCCAGCCTCTGCAGAAATTAAATAGCAAAAGTAGAAATGATCTGAAGAGCTTGCAGCTTGGATAAGGGAAGTTACTCTTCCACCCATGCAACTGCAGTGGTTGCATAAGAAAGGAGAGTGAAACCTGGTAATAAAATCAAGATGTAAAAAGGCCCAGCCACAGACAGGTCTTTCAGACACATGGGGAACAAAAACTAGCAGGTGTCAAAAGCCAAGAAACCTAAAGTAGGAGTCCAGAAGTCCTGTCAGTCAGAAGAGCCAAGCTGCAGGATCAGCACCCATGTTTTTAGGCACAGAGATTGAGATAAAGCTTGATGTTGGACACCTAAAGAGAGGCTTGCTACCAGTGCTGGTCCAGGACCCCACCCAGTGTTACTGGACACTGAGATGGGTGGATAAGCTGGATAAGGAGGCAGAATACGGGTTTACAAATGTTGAGTATTTACTGCAAAGAGATGTCCCTTATTTTACATTGTTAGGTATACCACAGTGCTGATAGTCTGGAGAGAGATAAGCTGCCAATGGCAACCATCTGCACAAACTTGCTGCTTTGTTAAAAATGCTGTAACATGTTCTGCCCAAACATTCAGAGGGATGCATCAGTGTTACTACAGCAAAATACAGTTTTGCCAGCTCTCCTAAAACCAATGAAACACGCTAGCTCTAGGAAATACATGAGCTTCAAATAGATGAAAAAGACCATTCTTTCTCCTTGCAAATGGGAATGAAACATGGGCTATTTAAAGCAGCCATCACATTTCAGTAGCTTCTATAATGGCATTGCATCCCAGGAGGAGGAGTTCAGTGGGAAAAATGCTTTCCTAGTTTAGCACCTGGAGTAGTGCTCAGTAGTAGTAGTGCTCACTTGAAAGACTTCTGTGGGGGAAGCAGGGCAGGTTTCTAAAGCTCTCAGTGGTCACCTGTTTCCGTTCTTGATCAGTTTGAGGGCATTTGTATCTTTCCTAACTCCCTTAGCTGTAAGATGGTAGGACACATGTCAAAGTTTCCGAAGAAAGGGTTGCAAGACCAAGCAACCCTCAGGAGTAGCAGCGTCTCCACCAGCCCCCAGTTTGGGCTCAAAGATGATGGCAAAGTTATTTGAAGCCTTTGTATAGCATGGTTAGTTTTTAAAATATTTTAGAGTTACTGATTAAAAGAGAAAGGCAAACAACTTCTGCTTCCTTAATTTATTTTATAAGATGTCATCCATGGCTCAGCCTACTGACTAATACCGTGCAGAAAGACTAAGCACACTCAGGTGCACTAGGCATTAAGGCCAGACTGGTTTTGTTTCCGAGTCAATAAAAGATGACTGTGATACATAACACAATCAACAAGCCACACTTGACTCAATTCAAGTCTTCCAAGGAAAGGATTAGTGCATTATTATTTTCCCTGTAATATTTTTCTAACCCGTAATCTACTATTACTTTAGCACCCAGTGAAAGCCTAGGTTGCCAGGACAGGGCTGCTGTACAGAAAATGGACTGTGAGAGACAACCAGACATGTAGCTTGCAAATTGCAGATGCCATAACAAAACACAGTGTTCAACAGGCTTTATGCCCTCAGCAGTTCCTAGTCTGAAATCATTGAGATTCCCAACACCAAAAAAAAAGAAAAGAAAAGAAAAGGGAAACAAATCCACAGCATCTTTGAGGGTCACGTTGTGCATACAGGAGCAGTGCTGCTCTCTGGCTGCCACATGCTCCTGAGCAGCACAATAGGGAGCCTCGTGTCCAACACTCGAACCCAGGTGCTGCTGCGCTGGGGTGGATTTCATCCACACCGTCAGGTGGGTGCAGCTTAGCACACCTTGCAAGGAACTGACTGCCTTTTTTATGCTTTTCTTCCATTTCTCAAGGATGAAGCCAGTGAGCAGCAGCAATGACGTGGCTATGGATGCCTTAGATTTTGATCGAATGAAACAGGTGAGTGAAAATGTCATTTGCACTTTTAGAGATCTGGCGCGCTACCCATTTTCCCCCATGCATGCGCTGTACAAGCAAAACGGCTGTTCAGTCTTCTGATTTCCTCTGTAACTAGGTGCCTAGAGAAGGGCTAGCTGGTGAGCAGCAAGAGAGCACAGTCTCACTGCTATTTCATCATTATGTCTGCACAGAAATGTGCAAGTAAATGTGCCAGCATCGTCTGCATCTGTGCCTGGGAGTGCAGACGTAGCTGTTAGTAGTGCTAGGCTCTGACCAGCAGTGGAGGTGGGGGACAAGCACAACCGTGTTAAATTTGCATTTTCTTCCACCAGTTAGAAAGAAATTCTGAGCAGCTGACTTGTGTTTTGTCTCATCAGGAAATATTGGAGGAAGTTGTAAGAGAGTTACACAAAGTGAAAGAGGAGATAATTGATGGTAAGAAAGAGAAAAATTATTATTTTTCTCATCTTTATGACTAATTTTCCATAGATAAGATGATAGGAACTGCAGAGAGTTCCCTGGTGTTTTCAGACTTCTCTGAACAGCTCTGATTTATACACACATTTGAAGAATAAGCATCTGCCTTATCTGAGCTCTGACCATAACACTGCGTTTACATCCTTTATTATGCTGTTGATGAGCATTTTTACCACCAACCTATGAGAAATTCGCTGGCTGGTGTTTCTCACAGGTGGGAGGGTGAGAAGGGGCCTGCCTGTAGCCCATGGCACATCAATTTATCGCAATCAGCAAGCGTGAAATCACTTGTAACTTGCCAGCCACACAGGTCCAGGATGAGGAGGGGACAAAGGAAGCTAACTGAAAATCCTTCCCAAAAATCTTCTGTAGGTTTCCTATGCTTGAAGAGTTATTTCAGACCTTCACTCAATTACAGCTTTCCAAATAGCCACATATTTTTATAATTCACTGAAAAGTAGAGCAGCTGTACCAAACATATCAGTACATTTTTATAAATCACTCCGCAGTTTACAACTGAAGGTGTTTTCCAGGGTCATTATTGAAACGTGCAGCAGAATTCCCATTTGAAGGCCACATTAGGGCATACGAAGATGCATGTCCATATCCAACACTCCCCACCTTAGATTCACAGGGAAGGGGAAAAAGAAGAGACTGTAAAACAGCTAAAATCCATTCCCTGTCCCCTTGCCCTAGATCTGTGTGCTCACAAAACCTTGAGGCAGTTTGCAGTTGGAGAGACCCTTGTCCATATGCTACTGTCCCAGCAGCTTGGCCCTCAGAGCCTTCCTAGTTCATTCCAGTGCAAAATAAGGCGTTCACATACACCACAGATGCAACTTCTTACAGTAGTACTGCAGTTTGCAAGCCAGTAGCTGACTGCTTACCCTTACTCATCCTTTTACCCTCCACTCATCCTTTTACCAGCGTGTACTTTCTGCGGCCTCTGTATGTAGCATTTTCCATCACACTGGATATAACATTATGCACTAACTTTCTGGTTTGGTTTTCTAGCCATACGGCAGGAGTTGAGTAGAATCAGTACAACATAATGATTGCAAAGCATTTGGACGGTACTAAAGATGCTAGGAAGATTGGATCATTTCTAAGTGTACCAAGGTCATGCAAGATGGTGAGAGAGGACACCGGCACTGTCTTTGTTCTTACACCCTTTTTATTAGCAGACTCAGCACACTTTGAAGCTTGCTGCTGCCTTGGATTTGCTTCATTTTACAAGTCTTAATCTAAAGATTATTGAATTTTAAATTTCTGGATTTTTTAGATTTCATCTGACACTGCACATTGGATTTGTCAGCCTTTTTTGTATTTTGTATTTGCTTATTTAAATGTATTACCTTTCTTTTTAGTAGTAGATAAGAACACACGTGAACCATTTGCTTTTGATAGATGACTTCAAAGTAATTTTACTAGTAGTCTGCAATGTAAATGAAGATCCTTTGCCAACAGAAATGTATTGAGGCATCACCAGAAGAGAGAGACATGTTTAGTTGTCAGCCAACAAGTTCTTTGTCTCAGAATTATCACAATATTAAAAATGGTACGTCAGTGCATCACAGTATCTGTGTTCATATTGGTAATAAACTGTTTATTGTCCACATGGCCCTGCCTTTCTATGTTTCATTTGTCCCTTGAGCTCCTGCACTTCTGTGTCACGTGGTGGTAAGAGGAAGGTGACTGAGGCTCACTCAGGCAGATGTGGCTCTCACCTGCCTGGCCCTCTCACATCGCTGGCTGAGCACCATGTCCTGCAGTCAGGCTGCCACAACCTCAGCGACTTTTCCCCAAGTGAGTGAAGGACAGTGGCTTAAGGCTCTTCTTAGGCCACCACTACCTGTCTCACCACATCTCCTGCCATCACTGAAAAAACCACAGGTCCCATCATCTGCCCTCCTGCAGGTTTCCAGTAATGAAAAGGAGGTGTTTATGCAGAACAAGGCTACCAAAGACATTTGGTGGATGCAGACTGAAGTCCCAGGCACAGCACTGCTGACTAGGGCCTTAAGGAAAGTCATTTGTTAATGGTGTGCAGGTCTCAAGCTTTATTGGTACAGGACACCGAACACTTAACAGTGCATAGCCAGTCACATCATCTAGGTCATGCAGTTGTTTCCTTTACAACCATTCTTCCCACCAGAGCAATCTTGGGAATTTCGGCTTGACTTAGTCTGGTGCAAGCTTTGCGTGGCAGTCACCTTGATACCATCTTCTGGTAACCTCCTGCAAAATCCAAGGGACTGGAGTTTAGCTATTGAAATCTCACAGTTAAGTATTTTCCAAGCGCCGTTCCTTTCTTCAGGCTTCCATAAAGATTTTATATTAAAAGCCAGGCCCCGAGGGTTGATTTTGGGAGCAGAGCCTGATGTAGCAGCCCAGGAGAGCCTGTGGTTATCCCCTTGCTCGTGGAGCAGGCAGCAGGCAGGAGGGACAGCCAGCCTGCTCCAGGAGACTCAGAAGGGGAGGCAGGATGTGTTGTCTTTGGCAGTCAGCTGTAAAATGTTACCTGCTTTGTTTTGGGGAGTTCTTCAGCACTCTTCAAAGCAACCCAAATGCCTTTCAAAAATGAGTCTTTTTCAGTCTGGTTATACTGTAGATTAAATATGGGAGAAATGGGAGAAATCTGAGTTTAATGCAGCAGTGAGCTCCAGACTGACACTGACATTTGTTAGCTGTTTAATGCCTGAAGAATGCAAGAGAGAGGTTGAACAGCAGGATAAAGATTTACACATGGGAACTAAAGCAAGTAGACACTGATGTGTACCACACTACAACAATGCCAGGACCACAAGAAGGAACCATTCCAGTAAGAAAAACCTGGACAAGCATCAGTAACAGCAGAGATTAGAATGCTCTGTTGCATAAATTTCTTACAGTAGGTCATGCATTTCCTAATTATAAACCCATTTAATGGCATACCTGATGATGGCAAGTATTCTTCAAAACTGCTGCCACTCAAGATCACATCCATTTTGTGAAACTCTCCCGTAATCCTAATTAAGCTTCTGGAAGTTTGGTGCTTGGCACAGTTCACATTTTCCCTTGGAATGTGGCATTCTGCCTAAGGTCAGTAATAACCATGTTGTACAGCCTGGATATGGTGTGCCCCTGTGTTAACTTCAGCCAGCTGCTGCAAATGAGATTTTCCTACTTTCTTCATCTACCTTTGCAGGCCTCATATAATTACAACATAATAAGCTGAAGTTTGCACAGGGCCACTCAATAGCAGTGGGAGCAAAGTGTGTGGGGTGGAAGGGGAAGCTTGGCTGACAGGGGCAGGGGAGCAGTCCTGGCATCACTAACACTGTGCTGGTTCCTAGCCTGCAGCTCCAGTGACAGGGATGTGCAAGGTGGCTTATTTCCAGTAGTAGCACTATGGAAGGATTCCCTCCTCCCAGACAGTAATTCAGTTTGCCAGCTGCCTCTGTAAAGAAGGGTGTCCTTTCACACTGGGCTTGTTCAGCCACTGTGACAGGGCAGGCCGCAGGCATCTTACACAGCAGAAATCTAAGGGGACATCACCCATGTCCACTCCTTCCTACCATACAGCTGTTTACCAGAGCCTTAGTGTGCCCACACAGTGAAGGAGATCTGGATCAATTCTTAAGCAAAGGGAATAAAACTATACATAGCTCTAACATGCTTTTAACCCAGACCCATATGCCCTGTGGTTATGAAAAAAACCCCTTCTGCCAGCATTACTGGTAGTAGCAAAGACAAGTGCCCATGGAAAGAACAGGATCACAGCCTTCTCCAGTAGCACCCCCACACAGTGGAACTCTGCTCACATTGCACATCTGCAGGCACTGCAGGCTTCCAGCCACTTCAAATTCCTGCTGAGATGGACAGTGCTGAGCAGGAGGGCTGTGGGGCTGCCTAGGCTAAGCAAGCTGGGACCATGATGGAAATACTGATGGGAGGCAGGGGAAGAGGCAGTTGGCAATTTTGGTTGGCTCATTTACACCAGAGCCTCTGTGTCAGTCTGGGTTAGTAGCCCACAGCATATGGGTGACTGGATCATGAAACAGCTGAGTAAGAAAACTACAGCATAAGGTCATTCATCAAAGAGGATAAGGACAATAGTCAAATGGAGGAAGATAGCATAATCTTTATTGTGGTTGTTATATTAACGTATTAAGTTGGACAAGAGGGTTGAGGAACAGCTGCTGAAGACATGGGAAGTTGAAAATATGATCAGAGTGCCAGCAAATCTGAAGTAAATTAAAAAACTGAAATTCCTGATACGAGCACTGATATAAATAAGGTAATGGAAGTTTCCACACCAGCACCTCTTCCTTTGGGAGAAAGGTAGCTTTAATAATTAAGACATGATGTCTTAATTGTGTTCGTCACTGAGGAACCAGTAAAGGCTGAAGTGCTGGAAGAAGCTCCATTCTTGCTCTTCTTATCCAAAAGCACAAAACAGTATCTGTGAATAAACTGGTGTTCAGCCCCTGTATTACAAATGATCTTGCTCTGCTGAACAGACCTGGGTATTTATTTACCCAACTGCCAAAATCACATGGATGAGAAAAATGGAGAAAGGGGAAATGAAGGAGGAACGCAAACTGCAGCAGGTTAGCTCAGCTGCCCAGTGAACAGACAGACTGGCTTACTGGATCCAGTGCTGCTGAAGGAAGGAACAAAATCGTGTTTAGTGAGGAAATCAGGCTTCCCAAGTCTAATCACATACTCTGAGGAACCAATGAGGCTGCACAATAATCCATGTCTTTGTTACAGCCATGGATTTCCAAAGGAAAAAACCCAAACTGTTGGAGCGTTACAGGGCAAGAGCACCAATATAGGTCTCTCTTTTAACCACTTAGTAAGGAAAGAAATATTTTGCCAGCTTTCCATGGTAGAGGGAATTTACTAGATGGCATCTGAATTCCTGACTCCCAAGATATTGTTCTGCTTGGAGAAGGGTAATGTTGATTAGGTTTTTTGATGATACAGAATTATTGAGGATAGCCAGAAGTTTGTAGCTGGAGAGGACAGGCAGGAAGATTTTAGTATGCCAGTGGGTAGAAATGAGATGAAGGTTAATGTCAATAGCACCAAGTAAGAGATACAGTGAGAGAAACAACCCCATCTCCATGTCCCAGGTACATCCCCTTAACACCAACTGTGGCAATTTTATATAGCTGGAGTATCATGTGCTTCCCAAATGTCAAGTTGTGCCCCTTGAAATGAAAGGAAAAAAAAATGCCGTTATTCTGAAAGCAGTTAGGAACAAATACCACGATGGACATGAAGACATCTCCATGTTTTCATTGACATGTACTCCTAACTCCCATGCAAAGAAAGGGGTGTAATATAGAGGAGACCAAGAAAGGTGACCAGGAGTGCTAACAGTCTTGGCAAGGAAAAATTAAAACTAGAACCTCTCCTTTCCCCACAGGACTTACGGCAGGGAAAAGGGTGAGATAAATTAAGTTATGAATACTGTTGTAAAGGTGAGTGAGAAAGGACTACTCAGTTCCTCCAGAGGCACATCCATGCTGCTGATCAGGGCAGTAGGTGGAAGACTAAAGAAAGGATTTCTCCTTACCAGAGTTCAGATCTGTCAGTTAGCTACAGTATTAGATCCTAAAAAAGGAAATTAATTCAGAAAAGGTTTAGACAAAGCCCTGGAATAAAGATCAAACAGCAGCTACTAAAGTAATGTTACAGACATACAAAAATATAAACATATACCATTGCATATATAAAATCTCTGCTATTAGCAATTATCAGAAGTAAGATATTAGATTAGACAAGACATTGAGTTAAAAGCACCCTTATGTTCTCCAGAGAGTATCATTTACTTCTGCATGCCAGTCTTCCCTGCTTCCACAGTCCTGTGCACACAGAGCATCTACTTCCAATCTGGCATCATGAGAAACCAGTCCTGAATTACACACACACAGGCTCACACATAACACACAGCGAACATTCTCCCCTGTAGACAAAGCCAAAACTTGGGCTTAGGCACATGTGTCCCAGGAAATTAATTCTAAGCCTAGATCAAAGTTTTACCTAATCATAGTTCACTCTAATCTAGTTTCTGAGGGTTACATATACAAATATGCTTTATTAAAAAGTATCAGTAACCTAAAATTGCTTAATTTTCACGCTCATCCTCCTGGTGTAAGCAGCATGCACCAACATAATTCAGCACACATGAAGATGCTTCTATTTCTGCAGAAAACTGAAGTCATGGAAATGAACAAACACCACTGCAGCAGGTGGGGCTACCCTGTTAGCTTTCCTTTGCCAGCTTGCAGAGTCTCTTAACTCTTGAATAAGGACCAAGAGTGTCATCAAAAACAAAGTCCCACAGAACTCGAATCCAGGACTGGTGATGTGGGAGGTTATCATAATATTCTGCTGCAATCTTCTTCACCTGGAAGAAGAAGAGAGAGAATGAGCTGTTTGGCTGCACAGAGTCAGGTGTGTTTCAACCTTCACGTTCAGATCTGATAGCACAGCCATAACCTGAAGTTACTTGTTATTGCTTGTGAGCTTCTGACATTCAGCCAAATGAGATGTACTTAAATGCATTTAGATACTTCTTAGCAGATTTCTGATGTAAGTTTTGCCTCACAGCGTCATAATTTGAAAGACGACGGATCGCTGCCTTCAGTCAGAACTATTTTGTCTCATTTCAGAGATGGTGGGATCTCCACAGTGAGATGCCTTATCAATTGCCAAGACTCCAGCATACTGTATTTAAAGCCCTGTTTGCCACTCCTAATATTCTTCTGTTGAGGGTTCTGGGTAAGAAAGAATTAACAACTGAGAAAATGCCAGACACAGCCTTGCCTACACTTTGTTTTCTACCCCGCATTCTGCTACCATGATGCAAATCCAAGAGATGGGTTCCTCCAGCAGGCAAAGAAAATTGCAGGGGTGGTCTGTTCTCCACAGTCTGATTTTAAGAATACTGAGAAATTTCTTATTAGGTCACAAGTTTATTAATATTTAATCCCTGCTATAATTCTCCAAGTTTTAAGATTGTTGCCGTCAGAGAAGCATTGTGCATCAATGGGGTGGTGCTTGTAGTGGGATTAAGGCCAGAACCAGAGGACAAAGAGGTTTCAAAGCTGGCAGGTTCAGGGGACTGTGAGGATTCCCACATTATCAGTTATTATTCCTGCTCCAACTAGATGCTCTGCTTTTTGAACACATTTATGAAGCAGCAGAGTCTGTTAACTACAGCTTGGGCATGGTTTTATTGCAGCTCCACCTCCAAGACAAATAAGGCTCTAGAATAGTTTGTCTCGCTGGACAGCATGACTTCTCTCTTTAAAAACCCTGCCGAATTTCCAAGCCAGCTACTCTGAGCACAGTGTAGAGTTCCAGTGAAGGAGAAAGGGTTACACAGAAATCCCCATGCAGGAAGAGGGTCTCATCACCACCCGAGGTGTAACGGTGGAACCTTAACACAGCATTGTGACTGTTTGTGAAAAGGTAAGAATCCCAGTGAAAGTTAAATTATAAGCTAGTATGGTTCCCTGCTAATTACCTCATTAATTCAGCTTCCTAGCAGACACTTCTCTGTGAGGTAGGTTGGATAACGCACAAAAGTCATTAAGATGTTTTACCTCTGTGCCTACACACTCCTTGTGCTCATGACATGGTAGTGCTGTGCTGGAGATGGAAGATTCAGTTCAGGTCTGACTGTATTCTGTCTTTCACTGAATACCTCCAACTTCATAATAATTTTCTCCATCCTCCTTTAAAGCATTGGTTTGTACTTCAAAGTAGTTAATTTTCAATGGGATTCAGACAATATCAGGATTTCTCCTCAGAGGTATTTGTTAATGACTGGAAGAAAGGTGATTACCAGCTACCAGGTAAGACCTCTGGAGATGCAGATTTGGTTCCCTGTGCTCCTTCTGTAACCCCAGTCAGAAATAATTTAAACTGGGTTTTGTATCCTCCCTTTTCCCAGCTGGGTAATTGAAATAGCCAGAGGATGAGAGGGAGGACTATTTCAACAGGAAGCTCCCTTGAATGAAGGCTAGTCATGAGGCCTGAGGCAAACACAAAGCAGGGCTCAGATGCCCAGCTCCAAAAGTCTCACTCCAGCTCAGGCATGGTCATTCCCTAGTACACAGTTGCATAGACCTTCCCTGCTATCTCCATTTTAGAAGTTCTGCCTGAATTCTGCCCTTCAACTGTAATCCAGCCCTCATCTACGCCACTCAAGTTCATATGTCAAGTCTACCATTACCCTCTTCTCCAGAGCCTCATGTATCTCTTGCCCTCTGAACCAGACATGTTTTCTTAAGTAGTTACATTATTCTGCAGAGCTCTTGACCGTGTGAGATTCTGACCACTACAAGAGCTTCAGGAAGTTTTCCTAAATTGCCCCTTGTGCGTGAAAGTGGAAGGATGGAGATTCAGAGAAACCAGTTCAGCTCCTAGGAACATTGTCTGAGGCTGTGTCCTCCGGCTCCAAAGGCTAACTGAAAAGTAGTAATGGCAAAGCAGTTAAAAGTAGCTCAGAGAAGAGGCCAATAAATAGCCCATCTATGTTCAGCCCAATAGCTTCTGCAAAGCTGCACTTTGTGCAGGAAGGCAGGCACCGCTTCCACCACTGGCAAGGTCCCTGTGCTCTGGGCAGGTCAACTGTATGTGATGTACAGAAACAATGGGGAGGGGAAGGTGAAACTGCAATAAGGAATGGAGGAAAGAGAAAATTTAATGAATGCAGTTAGAGGGGAGACTTCTGAAGGATTTTCTTATGAAAAAGACAAGAAAATTTGTTAGGTACATGTTCCCATCTTGCTATCATATGGCAGGAAAGAATTTTCAAAGAGGTTTCTCTTTTATAATAGATCTACACAAAAGTTTCCCAGCAAAAACATCTCATTTTTTGTAATTTCTTTCAGCATCTCCATACTTAAAACAGAATTATCTCCTTATCTACCAGAAAACCTGGATGGTAGGAGGGCAGAAAGTAACTGGGGTTTAGTGCAGGTTGCCTTTTAAAGGCAACATCATATGAGGAGTGGCTGAGGGAGCTGGGGTTGTTTAGCCTGCATAAAAGAAGGCCCAGGGGAGACCTTATCACTCTCTACAACTCTCTGAAAGGATGGTGTAGCCAGGTGGGGATCAGTCTCTTCTCCCAGGCAACAAGCTGCGGGACAAGAGAAAAAAGGCCTCAAGCTGTACCAGGGGAGGTTCAGGTTGGACATCAGAAAGAATTTCTTCTCTGAGAGTTGTCAAATATCAGAACAGTTGTGGTGGAGTCACCACTTCTGGAAGTGTTCAAGAAATTACTCAACATGGCACTTAGTCCTGTGGTTTAGTTGATATGGTGGTATTAGATCAAAGTTTGGACTCAATGATCTTGGAGGTCTTTTCCAACCTTAATGATTCTCTGTCACCTATTAAGTATGGGTGAGGCTGGCAGAGTCATCCTCTGTGTTAGATTCTGGTTATAGTACAAAACCTGTATGGCAGTTCCCAGGCAGCAAGCTTTGTGGCCAGATCATAGATTGTCTTAAAGAGGATGGCACTATGATTAATCATTCCAAAATCCTCTCCTCAAGCTCTCCATATACTGCATTGTAGGTGGTCCATTTTCTTCAACTTCTCCCCGCCTTCTTCCTCACAATTCTCAACTGTCTTAACTCATTGCTAGTGTGTAAATGAAAATTACACAAGAACTGTGTGAAATTCAACAAGAGCAAGTGCAGGGTCCTGCACCTGGGGAGGAATAACCCCAGGCACGAGCACAGGCTGGGGCAACCTGCTGGGAAGCAGCTCTGAGGAGAAGGACCTGGGGGTCCTGGTGGATAACAAGCTGTCCATGAGCCAGCCGTGTGCCCTGGGGGCTGAGAAGGCAAATACTATCCTGGGGTGCATTAGGGAGGGCATTGCTGGCAGGTCAAGGGGGGTGATCCTGCCCCTCTGCTCAGCCCTGCTGAGGCCTCATTGAGTCCAGTTCAGGGCTCTTCAGTACAAGAGGGACATGGAGCTCCTGGAGTGAGTCCAGCAAGGAATGACAAAGCTGATCAAGGGACAGGAGCATCTCTCTTATGAGGAAAGGCTGAGATAGCTGGGCCTGTTCAGCCTCAAGAAAAGACAACTGAGAGGGGACCTCATCAATAAGTATCTAAAGGAAGGGTGTCAAGAGGATGGATCCAGGCTCTTCTCAGTGCTACCGAGCAATAGGACAAGAGGCAGTGGGCAGAAACAGATGCCCAGGAAGTTCCACCCGAACATGAGGAAGAACTTCTTTATGGTGCAGTGACCGAGCACTGGAACAGGTTGCCCAGAGGTGGTGTGGAGTCAGCCTCAGTGGGGATATTCAAGAACCATCTGGGCACAATCCTGTGCCATGTGCTCTGGGGTGGCTCTGTTTGAGCAGGGAGGCTGAATCAGATGACCCCATTGCAGTCCCTTCAAACCTCACCCATTCTGTGATTCTGTTATCATGGAACGATAACAAGAGATTGCAAAGTCTGCAGGACAATTACTAGGCACTTGGCACCTGCTATATTGAGGCTTTTCTTCAAGTACATTAAGGTGCCAGGGCAAGAAATCACATCTTTTGTACTGAAACTTTTGTTCTGGTTCTGTGCTAGTACCGAGTACAGTGACAGGACCCTAATGCTACTCTGTCATATCTGATAGGCACAAAAGTTAAATGCAGCCTAGTATTTCAGCATGGCTATTACACACTCTTTGTCCTGGGGCTATATGGAAACTAGAGATCCTTATGACATGAAGCTGCAAAATTACATTTAGAATGCTCAAAGGCTTATTACAGAAGTTCCCTCTATAGTCCTACATCCCCACCACAGGGTGGGGAGCACTCAAACTAGCCCTCCTGGCCATGATAGGGTTAATGAAATCTGCAATTCAAAACCAGCACATCTACCATGTTTTCCAGCCTTGTCTGTCCAATAAATCTGGTTTCACACCATGTCTTTTCCTTTTCCCACAAGCTTAATGAGTAACTAGTTTGCCTCTGGTAACACTGCTGCTTTTATTGCAGCTTCTAGGAGGAGCAGAGTTCCTGCTTCTTCTCCAATCTCCTCTCTCCATAAATATACTCAGTCCTTCAGACAATGAAGAATGGATCTCTTTACTCATTTGGCAAACAATACAATATTTTATAGTTATAAGACTTCATTCAAAGACTAATCTAGTCTTAAATCTACAGGGGGTTTTTTAGAGCAGGCCCTTCATTGCAATGTTAAATTTCATGGCCTCTTGTGTAAGCTCCCATTATACTAATGGGACAAGTTCTTACTGCACACCCATGTCACTCATCTTTAATATCCATAAGCTTATGAGCACAGCCTAATTCTTCCTCTCTCAAATATGTCACGGTCCTAGGGTAAAGGTCTTTCCAGTGGCAAACACATTACTCAGAAGGTTCTGAATGACACACCTGTAACAAAGGACAAAGCTGAATTTACTTTCCTGATAAGCAAGCTGCAAAGCCAGTTACTTTCCAAGATTAAGATCCAGTTATTTTCAAATCCTATTTCTTCCCTGCTCTCAATCATGCAGGATAGATCTTTAAAAATAGAGATCTTTATTCCACTTTCTACTTGCCAGTAATTAAAAATAAAAATAATCTCACTGAGAGGTCACCCATATTACACAATGCAACTATCAGAAATTCAAGTGTCTAAGCCACTAAATCTGAAAAAATCAGATCTTTGCTGAATGAAGAATTTGCCAGGAGGTTAAGCAAAGTAGAGTAAGGTGAGGTTTCTTACCTGCTATGAAGTTCAAGATTTAAAGTTAATCAGAGAGGATCTGTTTTCTTATCTCTTTCACCAAAGAGACTTTTTTCTCATTTTGCAGAAAATAGTAACCAACTTGTTTTAATGATCAAAGGATTTTCTACAGCAACTGTTTTGTCAAAGAATTTTCACTTTTTAATAAAATTTTTACTTGTAATGAATCACTCATTAGTCTCCAAGTCTTCTATATAGTTCTGTCAGGCAACAGTGACTGACAAGTTTGCTGTCTCCTCCACCAGCAGGGCAAGTCTCAGTTGCCAAAGCAAAACACACATGAACACAAGGCCATGAAATTCACCTAATAACTCCATCCTCTTTATGCAGGAGGGCAGACACTTCCAGCTGCTGCACTGCCTCAAGGAATTAGGCTGAACTATTTGTGGTGTGGGTGAAGAGCTTTTCAGGTCTCAGTCAGGGCTGGAGCAACAGTCCCAGCAAGTTCAATTAGTCACTCACCTCCCTTGTGCAGGATACTGAGCTAACCTCCTTCTCCTCTATTTACATTTTGGTAATCTGGGTATCTAAGCCCATCTAACAAGTTTGAATATTTGAAACTAAAGCTAAGCACATACACTTCCCCACTGAGCTATCAGATGTATTAGTGATGGGAGTGCCTCACAGGAGAATTTCATATCTGAGTGTGGGCTGCTGTACCAGCTCCTCTGCGCCTCACCAGGAACAGGCAGCACCTCCAGGACAGACCTCCAGCAGCAAAGGAGGTGAATGAAACACAATTGCAGGCTATATAGAAGCTTCCCATGCTCTTCTATGCAAGAAAATCTCCCCTTGATTTCAATCTCCTCTCAGAGAGTGTTTCTGTGATGTAGAACATGAACCTATACAGCAGGGTTTGCCCAGGTATGCCATCACAGACACTGCACATGGTATCAGTAGTGGGGAGGTCACAGCTCCTGAACCTCAGGCTCCTCAGCTCCACCTCCACCTCATAAGGATATATATTGCAGTAGCAGTTCCCAGCTTTGCATCAGCCCAGAGAAAGATGTCTTCTTCCTATTATGTCAGAGAACTTGTGTGTAGGAGTAAGCCTTCGAAGTCACGTACCTCTAACACTGTGAGCACCTGCTGAGAAACCCTTGTGTTAAAACACACAGGAGCAGCTACACACCTGGAGGGAGACTGAAAACCACTCCTACGCACCTGGGCTTTGCAAATTTGATTCCCACAACTGATAAAACATAAACAAAATGGGGTTTGCCTTTAAAAGGAGGAAAGCCACAGCACCTTCCAATAACAGACCAGGCCTCCTCAGTTTCTGTGGCTGGGGCAGCAGAGCTAAAACGAGTCACAGAGAGTGAGGCTTTATTTTCTAGTGCTATCTGTGTCAGGCTGGAACATGCCCCAAAGCTTATGTCATCTCAAAAATAGAAAAACTTTTCTTTGATGTTAATCAAGCAATACAGTTAGCAGATTGATCATTAGAAAATTTCAAGTAGCAATTGCCACCTGCCTCTCTTTAGACGGGCCTTTAAACTTTCAAAGAGTTGAAACTTGGTGGCTGAGAGATGTAGATTGAGACATTTAAAGCCTTGTTGGAGGATTTTATCATGCAAAAGGTATTTCTCAAGACCTCTGAGGCTCAGATGTTCTAGTTTGCCTCAAATAAACTAAATATTACAGTAATTTGACAGCTATTTCTCTCAGTCTGTGGCTTAAAAATAATTAGAAACAAATCCAAAAATCTGTTCTCTTTTTTTTCCCCCTTTTTTTCTTAAATTCATCAATTGCTATTATTCAGAGTGTTTTCTTTGAGACTGCTTAGCAGCTTTCATAAAAATCCAACTCAGTCATGCTCATGCTATACTTACCATGGGCAACCTGCATCCAGGAATGCTGGGGAAGTCATGATGCTCCATGTGGTAGCCTACATTGAAGGTGAACCAGTTCAGAGGTCCGTAATAAGAGTATGTCTCATACCCTTTTAGGAACATGTAGTGTTCTGCAATGAAGTGCCCAGAAATGGGATGAAAACCCAAGCAAAGAATTGTACCTGCTATTAAGTAAATAACAGGTTTGGGCCCCCACAGGTAGTAAATGATGAGGTCTATAGAAAACTGGACGAGAGCATTCAGAATTTCCATCCGTGTGATTGCTTTAGGGTTCACATACAGTGGTCTCAGGCTGTAGAACAGAGGCTGGAGGAACAGCCAAAGCAGTTTCCGAAGGGGCGTGCAGAAGAACCAGCCCTCAAAGTCTGTGGGAATGTCCACATCCAAGCTGTCCCCTCCCAGGTAGCGATGGTGGTCAATGTGGTATTTCTTGAAGGAGGCAGAGTAGGGGACGCCAATGGGCAAGTTGGCAAAGACTGCGAACCACCGGTTCCACTTGGCCTGCTTGTTCCCAAAGGCCACGTTGTGTGAAATATCATGGATGGCAAGGGTCAGGGAATGGTTGATGCAACCCCCAAAAGCATAAGCCCAGAAGAAAATCCATTTCCAAGATAAGTCTTTCACCAGGTAGCATGCCAACAGCTGCATGAAAACCATTCCAGATACAATCCACTTTAAATGTGGATCTGGTCCCATCAGAGTCTTGATCTCTGGATACTTTGCTAAACGGAAAAATGCAGAGAAAAACTTGGTTAGATCATAATTAGGTAAACACAATCACCACTGTGATTCTTTTTTTCACACTGTGTTTGAGGCCCTGGTTTTATAAAATGCTAATTCCAAAGTAGGGTTGCCACTATGATGGAAGTTTTACTATTTGCAGCATCATGTCCAATTGTGATTGATATTGATATATAGATACACATATTTTTTAAAATGTTGCTCTATGGCATTATGTGCCTTCCCCACAATGAGTAAATGCTTCATAATGATGAGCAGCAATATGACAAACCCCACAGGACTTAAGGTCTAAGAAACACCTTCTGTCAAGTTTTTAATTTCCTTTTGTATTTTGCTCAGTTCACATGTTATTTTCCACAAAAGGGATACAACTGCCTTCTTTGTAACCCTATTCACACTGTTGTTTCAAACACACAAGCAGAGGAGAGAGCTGAGCAACAGGCTCACCAGGTTTTGCTCTGTGGTTAGATGACAAACACAGCATTTAAAAAAATTCCTAATTATTTGAGTGTTTACCAGTGCTCACAACACGTACAACTCTTCACACATGGTAACATCACAGTAAAGTCAGTAATATTATCAGGATTTTGCAAGGCATGGAAAAATTTTCTCTGTTCCCACGTCACATACCAAAAGTAGGCATAAAAGCCACATAGATTATCACACAACAGCTTCATGAGGCCTCACAAACACTGCAGTACAGTGTCAGAGAGACGCGAGCTAGGCTTGCCAGGTCTGACTCGTGTCAGGCCAGGACCAGCTTTCTGATCTTCAGCTCCACCAGCCATTCATCTGTCCTTTAAAAAGAAAATAAAATATGGAGTACAGCTGGTCCTCTAGGTGCTGTTCATTAATTCATGTCTCCTCTTTGCAAAGCCACACTTCTCACTTCCAGCATTAACTTGCACATGATTCCTTCTGCTTCCTCATGGCTTTTACCCCCTACTGACCTCTCTCCTTTAACTCATACTTTGCATTTCTCAGTAATTGCAGCTTATGCAGATAAGTGCATAGAGAAGTCACTCATTCCGAACCCTGAGGTTACACAGCGTGTCCCCGTGAGTTTCATGGGCCCACTTTATGAATAGAAAAATAAACATCATCTGACTGTCACAGTATAATACCAATACAATAAAATCAGATTACAATGATCTGCATCTATGCAGCTGCATATACTCTAAACAAATGCTAAAGACAATACATGTAATTTATGTGACCTTGAAAGCAGTGGCAGATACTGAGTGCTGGATGCAGAGAAGGTTTTTGTAGAAGTTTGCAGAAGTTCAAGGAGATGAAGTGCTACTTAAGGAAGCAGGTTGATGTGGTCATGCTCTGCAGCCATTCCAACAACCTTTGAGCCTGTTGGCCTACTTCAGCCCATCTCGACAGAAATTAGATTACAAAGATTAGACAAGTGCTGTGGAAGATGAGGACAAAAGAGACATTCTCTGATGTTGTGAGGACAAGGAGGTCAAGGTCACCATGAGGAGTATTCAGGGAAGAGAAAGATTTTCTAAGTGGTGGGAAAGCTGTAGTAAAAGTTCGTATCTTTCTAAAGTCAGACAATTTTTCTTGATAAAAAAATCTCCAGAAAGACCAGGGTTTTTTGTTTTGCTGATTTGTTATTGTTGCTGTTTTCACCATACCTGAAATTATATTTTTCACACCAGAAAAGTTAACATACCAAAAGTCATTCTCTGGTACCTGAATAGGTACCAAAATTTTACACAAAGTGCTGCTTATGCAAAATTCACTCTAAAGTATGACATGATATAATGACCTGGTCAGAAAGACTGTTACAGACATGCAGTTTTATGTAGCTCAACCTCCTTCTTATGGGTATCTGTCCAAAAGCCAGAAAACTCTTTAATAAATCAAGCCACCTCAAATGTTGTCACATCGTGTGGCTGGTAGGGATAAGTTACTGCAGTTACCAGAACAGATGAAATGTAAAACAACCAAATCTGTTCCTCAGCCTGGTCAAATTGAGGCCACACTGACCGTCCAAAAAAAAACAAAAAAAGAAATTTTAATAGGATGGGGAAATTGCTTAGAGATGTTTTATACTGTCATTTGAGAATAATGGAAGTTTTGACCTATTTCTTTCTCTGGCAGCCAACAAGGACTGCAGATTCCATTTAAAAGGTTCCAGAGCAGCCGCTGCCAAATGGCAGCAACAGCGGGTGCAAGCAGCAATGCAGGCTGCTTGCACTTATCGCAGGTGACAGCTATTAAGTAACTTGCCAGGGTTTAATATTAAGTTCAACATATGATTAACTCCTCTCTAACAGTAAATTTTTGCATACTAGTCAAACCACAATACTGTGGCTGTTTATCATTAATACTGATAAAGCCATCCTGTTTCTAGGGCATGGAAAAATTTCAGGTTTCTCCTCATGGAGAAACCATGGCTTGGGCAGGGGGTTGGTGCTGGTAAGCTCACTGGAGGCTGAAATCCCTGCTGGTGAAGTAGCCTGCCAGAGACCTGTTGGTTCAGGAGCACTTCAAATGCAGAATGTTGAATGCTGACCCTTTTCGAACTTGAGGCCAAGCACTCTTCAGTGAGACACATTTAATACCAGATTAAGTGATCCTGATGACTGCAATTTACGTATAATGTGCTGACACAAAATTGTGATAACACAAATTTTTATCTCATTTTTCCCCTGCATTCATACCTTGCAGTTAGCTAAAAGAATGCTAGTGAGAAAAGAGCCTCACTTGCTGCTGAAAAGCCTGGACATCCCTGTAAGGCTGCTGGGACAAGTGTCTGTAGGTGCTATGCAAACCAGGCATCACCCACCTGCATGAACAAAAGGCAACAGAGAATCAGAGGCACAGGGAGAGGGCATGGAAAGGGGGGGAAAAGCCCAGCCACATCATTCATCCCTTCTATGCAAGAGGGGAAAGAGGGCAGGGTGGATGAGTGCATGGACACACAACACAGGACAAGACACAACACCCACCATGTTATGTGACTGCATGGGACCAGGGTTTGCCCTTTAGAGTCCAATGAGAAGAGGAGAGACTTAGCTACTCTGGTGTCTACACAGCACATCTTCCAGCCTCCAACTTGTTGAGGGAGTCTGTTAGCTCCGGCCAGCAGACAGGTTATCCACGTGTGCTGCTCCTAGCTGTCCAGACTGAGCCACTGGAGGGTGGGGACAATGGGGTAGATGCACAGCGGTGCACAAGGATAACTTTTCTGTCTCCAAGGTCAGCACACTGCCAAAGCAGCACAAGCACTTCAGTACAGTAGGTAAATGTAGTTACTAACTCTGCCCAGACAGCTCCATGGCCTCTCTGCTCCACGATGATGAAAGACAGCATTCCCCACTCGTACAAGTCAAGAGAGAACAAATGCTGCAAGTATATTTTCAGAAGGGTTCACAATTCTGAAACAACTCATTTACTGCATTAACTTTTCACAGAGATCATTCCACTGTTCTAAGCATCTTCCTAGAGGCAGGTCTCATGCACCACAAGTGCCTAAACTGACAAATTAATCTGACTACGTACGTTTTTCTTGTCCTTGATGCTTCTCACTGGAGATCCAAGAGCACTCACCATAGCCCGGCAGTGATCCTCAGTTAGGCCTAGAGCAATTGTTCTTGGACAGGCCATTGGTTGCCAGGTCCTGCTGTTTCTCCTCCTCATGAGACAGCAGATCCCTTGTTCTGAACTCTCACTCATCCCCTGTCCTACTAACGCAGTCCCTGAGATAACTCAGACAAGTCCCAGTGAAGGCACCAGACACAATTTCTCCTTGATGTGACACCACATACTTCACACTTGCACATTCTGGCACACATGGGGTTTGAAATTGAACAAGAGCAGGAGCTGTCCACAGAGATAATGGTGATGGAGGTTTAAAGGAGCAGCAGCCTTGCCCAAAGCCACAAGAAACTAGTAGTAAAAAGAGAAGAAATTTAATTTCTTAATTTTTCTTTCTTTTCACCACAAATGCAGCATACTGATATAGTCAAAGTGGACTTACTCCTCAGTATAAGTCACTTAGAAGGTTTGTAAAAGGGAAGGACAAAAAAAAATCTGTGATACTGCTGTCCGGGACTACATTCTATTGACTATGAGTACAGGCCAAAACAAATAAAAGAGACACCAAACACAGGATGTAAGCTTTACTACTCCAGGTCCTATGCTGGAGCTGGTATATGTACCAAATAAATAAACAAAACAAAAGAAGAAAGTTTACTGACATTACAGTGTTTTGCCTTGTAGCAGTTCAGCTCACAAACATGTTTATAAAAGCACAGCACACCCAAGTCCTCAGTGAAAGACATGGACCAGTTGGAGCAGGTCCAGAGGATGGCCATGGAAATTGTCAGGGGGCTGGAGCACCTCTCAAATAAGGAAAGGCTGAGAGTGGAGGCTGTTCAGCCTAGAGAGGAAAAGACTTCAGGGAGACCTTATTGCCTTTCAACATTTAATGGGAGTTTATAGGAATGACAGGCACTGACTGTTTAGTAGGGCTTGTTGTGATAGGTCAAGGGGTAATGGTTCCAAGCTAAAAGAGGAGACATTTAATCTAGATATAAGGAAGACATTTTTTACAATGAGGGTGGTGAAACACTATCATAGGTTGCTCAGAGAGGTTGTAGATGCCCCATCCCTGGAAACATTCAAGGACAGGTTGGTTGGGGCTCTGAGCAACCTGATCTAGTTGATGATGTACCTGGTACTCAAACTATTCTATGATTAATTCAAATAATGCACAAGTCAGGACACAGGTAGGAAACAGAGGACAACATGCATGACAACACCTGAATTTTCAGAGTTTCCTAGCCCCTCCAGTATGCAAAATAATAAGAAACATTTTTGGCCCAACTAATTACACTGAAGTTTTATATGTCCACTGTGCAAGGACAAGTGTCTTAATCTTGTATTTGTCACCCATGAGCTTCTAAACTGCTTAGTGCTAGCTGGTCCAAGGGTGGTGGGTCACCCAGAAGTGGCCACCAGAGGGAAACTTCTGCAGTGCTGCCACACTGCCTGTGTCAACAGAGGTGGATGATGTCAGCACATCGCTGTCAGCAGCTGTAAACTGTTTGCTTAGGCTTGTTTATTAGCTAGTTCAGAGTAAAGGGAAGTAAGGACGCTGGAAAGAAGGCTTCCAGCTCCTCCTGAAACAAGTATCTGCAATATGGAGTAAGTTGAAGCCTTTGGCTGCACTTAATACATTTCCCACAGAAGACAACAAATGCCTAAATCAGTGACTTTCTGCTCATGTGATTTATTTCAAAGATGATGCCCACAGAGAAATGGCATGAGCACTGGGACAGCAGCTCTTCTGGGTGCGCCCATCAGAGGACATGCACATCAGTGGCAGCACTGTGCCCACACACTGCAGCTTGAAGGGCAAGCATGGTTTCTTCGCCAGGAGCACATGTACTTCAGAGCCTTGATTTAAGCTAAGGAGATAATATATTGCATATTTCAGTAGGTACTACTTATCAGAATTTTCATAAATGTGAGGTTTAAAAAGGCAACAGAAGAGACAGCCAGAAGAAATAGCAGATTAATCTCTAAATAGGAGCGCAGAGCTGGAAGCTATACTCAGATCTAGCAGCTAAATGCTAAAATCAAGAGGATTTTGGCTTTTTAATTTTGTTCTACCCCTCCCCAGGGGCTAACATCTCAGCTTCCCTACAGGATAAAGCACATGTAAAACACTTGCACCATCTCCACTCCAAAATAACTTGCAAAAGAACTAATTATATAAATATTACGCATTCTTGGATGTTAGATCATATTCAGATTTTCCTGGTCTATCCTGAGCAACACTGATTCAGCCCTCATCCTCAGCAGCAAACAAGTGCTTCCCTAAGGATCCTGTGAGGCAATACATTTTCTGACCAACCTACAGTAATTTTATAAAAGTTATATCCAACCCATGGCACAAACATGATCGAGCTCTTCCCATGTCACAACATATTGCTCATTGCTTGCATTTGGGAAATTGTTTGCAGGTGAAATGACCATACATTGTATGCTTATGGTGTTACTTGCATTTAAGCAATGATTTTTCCATGTCTCAAGAGTGAAAAGCTGTCAGCACTTCCCGCTGAGCAAGACCATAGTTTCTCCAAGTCTTTCAGTCCAAGAAATCCTTACTGACAGAAAAGTAGAAATCCTATTTCTACTAGATGTCCCCTCTATGTTATATCTCCCCTAAAAGCATTTTTCTAACTATACAGAAAGGCTAAGCAGATCCAGATGAAATAACTTTTCCATCAGGAAGGTTTTAGCCAGGTCTTTCCCTAACAGAGCTTACTGCAGCATTACACAAATCCCAGTTCTGACACAAGGCAGTAACAGGCTTTTCATAAACAAGACAGTGAGAGAACAGCAAGTAAACAATTCCATTTTATAAACTGAAAAGCGTGAATAACGTGTTCAGGAACATGTATAACGTGATCAGGGTCGAAGTGCCAGCTTGGCAAGAGATCTCCATCGTAACTTAGAAGCAGCTGCACCCAGACACTACTAAGCTCAAGCTACATTTTAATACCTAGATACTACAAAGACATAAGAGAGAAATTATCTCCTCTCCCTTGTGCAAAATGTTGATCGATTTGCTGGTATAATTATAGCCATTAGGAATCACAACCCTCGTCTAATGCAACACTGTCCTGCCACAAAGCCAGTTTCTGGCCAGCCTCATTGATAAACACAGCTCATAGCTCTGAGGCTCAACTGCAACTGGCTGCCCAGAGAAGCTGTGGATGGCCCATCCCTGGAAGTGTTCAGGGATAGGTTGGATGGGGCTCTGAGCAACCTGAGCTAGCAAAAGATGTTCCTGCCCATGGAACAGAGACTGGACTCACCGAGTTCTCGTTCAGATGCAGTCACTGACTACAAAGGTCTTACAGACACCTGGGCTACTTGCTCTTAAGCCAGGACAAACAACTTTGTGATGAACCTTTTTTTACCTCTCAGATGCTCTATAGGAACATATGGGGCAACAGCCCAGGGAAACACCACTTATGTAGAAAGAAACTGCCTTATGTGTTTGTCAGTTTGCCTATATCTTTTTCCCTAAAAGATAATTTCCATTTGCATTTAAATCCAAGTAGCCATGCCTGAGAGAGACTAACATTTTTAAAAGCTGCAGCCCAAACAGAAAACAATGAAGTTTCAGTGCTTAGCAACTAAATCATTAACCTATTGGGAAGGAAATACTTCCTTTACCAGCATGGAATGCTGTCCCCAAGGCATTGTTGTATACAAAAATGTAAAAGACATAGATCTTTATAGATATTTGTTCATATGTATGTATGATTCTTACTGTGTACTCCAGCTTAATAGACACTAAACACTTTGGTAACTATATACCCTGGATACTAGGGGACCTTAGGCTTTGAATAATAGAGTGAGGATCATTATACAAATATTAAGTATATATCATATAATATGATATACAAATATTATATTATGATAGTTTCAGTAACTTTTGGTAACATTTTGGTATTTATGACACTAGTTTTATAATCCATTCTGCTTCATCAGACACAAATCATTCATGTCTCTCTTTCCATGTTGTATTTCTCTCTGCCTTTCCTTCTACTCCCACAGCTGGGGCAGAGGAAGCTGTAAAGAAGGAGATGGACCTTGATTCCAATTGCTTGTTCTTAATCTGAAGAGGGGTTGGGCAAGACCTCTGGAAGTGTACAGTTGAAAAGTCCTAAAGAGAGTTTGCTGCAGCAAGGAAGTCCAAGAGCCTCCTTACAGCTTCATCATGGTTTGCAGTCCCCATTCTATAGAACAACCAAAAAGGCAAGAGAGCAGCAAGGGCAGAGACCCCCCAAACACACTCCTATCCTTAGCTCACCAAATGTAGTCCCCTTGACTGAATGGATGAGGAGCACAACACCAAGAAGCATAATTTTCTATACTGACATAATTTGACTATCATGATTACATAGATAATTATTTTCCTGGATGTAATTCAGACCTGGACGGGGATATTCCAGCACTGCAACTATACCGGAAATGTTTTTGTAATTCAGATTAATCCTGGATTAATCTGTAAGATTATGGAGGAGTAAAAAATCTGCACCTAATTAGCATATACCTTGTGCAGCAACTGAGCCAGAAACTCCACTGCCTTTTTATAAAAGTTCTTTAAAAACTTTATCCTACTCATTAGAGGGAAGAAAACAACAATCAACCCACCCAAATGAACAGAGGGAAAAAACTCAAAATCTTCTTTATTAAAAAAAAGTTGAAAATGTATTTTCAGGAGACATGCAAAAATACTCTGTGACAATTCTGAATTGTCAGTTCTTCTCAGAAACGATCTTCAAAATAGCCCAAACCCCCGCACAAAAATAAACCTCCCGACCCACCACACTCCTGTGCGCAGTTAAACGCTGCGTGTACAACACGAAAATACAGGAGTGTACCTTGTCCCCGACAAGAAGGTGACTTGCCATTGTTGTCTCGCAGACCTGACCCGCATCCCGCTTACTTTCACGCACTACCAAGGCACCGGAACACGAGCCCGCGGGAGGGTTCTCAGCCCGCGCCCCGGGCACGGNGCCGCCCGGGTGACCCGGATCGGCGCAGCTGGGCTCGGTTCGGCCGCCGGCATCCCCGCCGCTGCTCCCAGAAGGCAGAGAGTTGGGAGGGCTACACTCCGCAGGGGAAACACCCGACAGCCGCCCCGGGCTGCAGCCCTCGCTCTCCGCAGCCCGGACACCACCCCAAGCCCACCGACATCGGCGGTCCCGGCGCGGTCCTCCCGTCCCTTCCCTTCCCGTCCAGGGGTGCAGCCCAGCCCGG
>VYZT01021153.1:211056-223683 GCA_013400735.1 Pomatostomus ruficeps
GTCCAGGGGTGCAGCCCAGCCCGGCTGCCCGAGCCGCCGCGGCCGCTCCCGAGCTCCCCGTCGTACCCAGGATCTCCTTCCTGCGCTGCGTGTGGGGCTGCTCCGTATAGACCCACTCGAAGTCGTCACGGGTGACACGGTTCCCCATTGCTCCCGCTGCGCCCCACGCCGCGCTGCGCCGCGCTGCGCTGCCCTTATAGCTCCGCGCCCGCGGAGGGGCGGCTCCTCCGCCCGCCCCCGCCCCGCGACCGCCGCTCGCCGCAGACGGGCACCGGGACGGCTCCGCGGCTTCGCTCGGCTGTGCAGGAGCCGGGAGAGCTGCAGAGCCCCTCCGCGGTGCCAAGGGGAGTCCGGCGGGAACAGGGTGCCGAGGGGCTGGCTTTGGGGACGGGCGGCCGAGGCTTGTCATGCTGCAGGGACCTCGAAGACAGCCGGGAGAGGTGTGTGGCGTGAGCGTGTTTGCAGGGCAGCGGGATCCCCGTCGTGCTGCTGCCAGCACCGGGGCTCGGAACAGCCACTACATCCATCGCTGCCCGGGACGGCTCCAGAGCACAAGGGGAACTCCAGCGCTGCAGGCCCCCAGGCACTTCCAGACCTAGCTTTTGGAAAGCAGAGATAGTCCAAACGCCATAAATCCAGAGACAGAGCCCTAAGCAGAACCGTGGATTAGGGCAAAGCCCAGCTGTGTGAGCTCCTCCCAGGGGTGGAAGACCTAGAACAGTGCAAAGGCGACCAACGGCTGACACACATCTCCTTGGCGCTCTGACAATCTTCGTGAGCCGTCCCGGTAGAATCCAGCCCTTGGCTGTGTCACACTTCCCGGTAGTCTGCAGCCCATCTCCCAGGTACTGCCCCCACTGGAGCACCAGGAAATCACACTGCTACCTTGGTAACAAAACCAGGCAAAGGACTTGCTAACCTTAAAACTAAGGTAACTTGATGTACCTCTCTGATTCACAGAGTTACACATTACGCGGTGATGTTTCTACACACACAACCCAAAATTAAAGTGCTGCTCTGGTTCCCACTATGTTCTTTTGCAAGTCCATGCCTGACCTCCTGTCCATCTTCACTCATTATCCCTCTCCCTATCATTAGTTCTTCCAACAACAACATCACATGTGGATCAGCTCCAATTTTGTTTCATTCTGTTTCAATATGAATGTCTAGCACCCTCCATTCCCTCCTACCCTTAAAAATGCCTATTACAGTTGGAAGTTAAAAGGGACAAAAAACCAGCTTTGAAAATGTAAATATTTTTCAGTAATAACTTTTGCCTATGAACACTGGCAACGCTATCACGTCTTGTATCAGTCTAGTGGAACTATTTAAGACCTCTTGGCAGAACAGTTACATGAAACTATAACGGTTAAAAAACACCAACAATGAAACAAACCCACAAACCCAAAACACTGATGATTGACTGCTAGAAAACTTCAGGAGGCTTTTTTGACCGTCAAGGTTTATTTACCTGTCTAGATCACAGAATCATAGAATCAGCTAGGTTGGAAGGGACCCACAAGGATCAATGGGTCCAACTCCTGACCCTGCACAGGACCATTCCCAAGAGTCACACCACGTATCTGCATTGTCCAAACGCTTCCTGAACTCTGGCTTGGTGCTGTGACCACTGCCCTGGGGAGCCTGTTCCAGTGCCCAAACACCCTCTGGGAGAAAAACCTTTTTTCTAATATCCAACCTAAACTTCCCCTGACACAATTTCAGGCCATTCCTTTGGGTGCTGTCACTGGTCACCACAGAGAAGTGATTGGTGCCTGCCCCTCCCCTTCAGAAGGAAGCTGTAATTGCAATGAAGTCTCCCCTCAGTCTCCTCAAGGCTGAACAGACCAAGTGACCTCAGCCACTCCTCTCATACAGCTTCCCCTCAAGGCCCTTCACCATCTTCATTGCCCTCATTTGGATGCTCTCGACTAGCTTAAAATGTAAACCCTTGAATGATGTAAGGTGCAAAGCAAGTTGAGTGGAAGGACTGTGGTGTAAAGGGAACAGTTTTACCCCAGCAGGAGCAGGAGTTTAACCACTCTGCTATTACAGGTCAGCTCTCTGTAAGTATGAGCGTTTCTTCACCATCGCTCCAGCACAAGGTTGGTTCTCTCCCACAAAGCTGCAGGGTCCAACCCAGAGAAGGGACTGTTAATCCAAGTTAAGGTTATTACAACGTTTCTAGAAGAAATGGATTATTCAGAGAGTAGACGCATTGGTATCTCAGCCTAAACCTTTAATTGGCTCAAACATTTTGGTGTGTTGACAGTATCGGTGCCAAAGACACTGAATGTGATGACACCCTTCTGTCACTTCCTGCTCAGGTGTGCTGAAGGTGACTAAAAAAGCAAATTAGTGGGGCAGTCCATGCAGTTACAAATAAAACAAATATGACTTCACCCCAGAGCTTGTCCAATAGCACAGTGCTATTGCATATTGTAAGTTACACATGGAAACTTAAGTATCTCCTTTGTAGGCAAACAGCATCTCCTTCATGTAGCTCATTACTATAGACTCAACCTGACCACATAAGAAGAAAAGAAAACTTTACTGTCTCCAGTGAGTTGGCATCTGGTTTTGAGAACAGAATTTCATGCTTCATATTTCTATAATAAGTCAAACAAATCATACTAATTCAAGAGTAATTGTGGATGCCAGACAAACAAGAAACACCAGGTTTAGATAATCTTCTAAAACTGGCAAATGTATTACCCAGTTCTGACCATTTGGCGTCCTTAGTTTTACAGCATCTTAGTAAAATCATTCACAATGGAAAACAGAGGGACGGGTGTTAATGGCACACAGCAATAATAGCCCTTTTAATGAATACTGTAATGGATGTGAACTCTACAGATTCACAAAGTCACTACACTTTACACAGGTCAAATGTGCTTCACATGGTCATCAGCTGTAGCCTCCCTTTCTTATTTAATTTCCCATACTTGTTCAGGATTTCTGGGAACTGTTGGGAAGTCTAGCTGAGGGAAATTCCTAACACACCCAGGAGGAAGAGCACAATTGCTGACTTTGTGCAAGGTACCATCAAAATATCTCATTTATGTAGTTTTAAGTACACATCACACTGATCTCCAGCATGCCAGGGTAAAAAAGACAAAAATCCTTTGCTCCACAGAGGATGTGGCCTACAATATACAACTCTGAAACAAGACATAGTGGTCCACCCTGCCACACATCCAGGCAGACTCACTGTTCCTCACCCAAAGGTGCTTATCAATCAGCTGGCTTCCCAGCATAAATGTATTTCTGCCACACTACCTAGTTGCTTCCTTCTGCTCATGGAAAGGACAGGTGACAGAGTAAATAGGAACAGCTTCACACATCTCCTAGTGACTACTGCCAGCCTTGGGTGTTTGAGGTTTCTTAATTCTGCCCTGGTGTGCAGGCCTTAACTTCTCTTCTTGTGGTTTTCAACAACTAATCTTTGTTAAAGCTGTTGTTCTGGAACTAAAATAAAGTTGTCTGGGAATTTTATCTTGAAATAGAGTGTTTTCTCCTCTGAAGTAAGAGTTCCATGTTCCATGACAGACTTGTATTTTCAGTTACTGCATTACCAAGTTTCTTCTCTGCTGTATAAATTGGACCTTCTTTCATTACCAAAAGAAAACACAGCTAAAATATTTGCTTGTTTACAGAATATTTTCCTGTCATTTTGAATTGGGTGTCACTCTGTGACTTGATGTAACTATTGCCAACATTTACAACATGATGTACTTTATTGAACAAAGTCAAATTTTCATAGGCAGGATAGTTTGCAGATGAGCCATGTCAACACACACCCATACCGAAGTAAACTCAGGAGAAACAATTTGCGAATAAGCCCTCCTTTGTTTTCCCCTCTCACCTGTGCTGACCCTTCGCGGGATCATCCTGGATTTCTCTTTCCACTGGGTTAGCTCTGTGCCAGAGTTCTGAGTTTAATTGCCCAAACAAAGGTGCTGAGGAGCTGGTGCAAGAGCCTTAGGAGATGAAACGCATGTTCCTTTTGGCACTGTTAGGTTGTTGGATACACTTGGTTGTATTACGTGTAAGCCACCCTTCACACAGCCCAGCGGTTCACAACAGCCGCGTCTGCCCAGCGCCCGGCAAGCGCCGGTGGCTGTTGGCTGGCTCCTGGTGTCCCTGCCTGAGAGCTGCCCAGATGAGACGTCAGGTTCCAAGAAGCAAATAGCTCCCCAGGAGCCGGCTCACTACTGCCCAGATTCACCGCTCCTCTCCTGCCCGCAGCTCTCCCGACCTGTGCGGGGCCGCATCTCTCCCGACCTGTGCGGGGCCGCATCTCTCCCCGCCTTCCGCAGCCGGCCCTGCGGAAAGCTCCAGCCGTGGGAATGCGCCTTTCGTGGGCCAGGAGCAGCGGGAAGCGCACGGGAGAGGCAGCACGGGCTGCACCGGCACCCGCACGGCGAGGAGCGCGGGTACCGCTGGGGCGGGGGCCGGCTGCCCGGCCGAAGGGCTCCACGGCACAGCGCCGCACCAGGCAGGGCTCAGCTCGGCCCGTCCCGCGGCAGTGCCGGCTCGCCGGAGCCCGCTGGAGCCCGCTGGAGNAAGCTCGAAAGTCCCACCAGGGCCACGAAGAGGGAGAGCGCGCCCAAGTTAACCCTCATGGTGCCGCCGCCGCCGCGCCCCGCCCGGGCCCGCCCCGCTCCCCTCCCTGCTCGCTTTGCCTCCGAGCCACGCGCTTTCCTTCATCCCAGAAGTCCGACGGCCTCGCGAAGATAACGCGATCACCGGAAGGGTGACTCAGGAAGGGGTCGCTTCGCAGGAGCGACGGACTCGGTTTGGTAGCGCTCGAGTGTTCTCTTTACTTTAGAAACACGTTTTTAAGGAATTTAAAACTGTTTTGTCTGGAGTTTAACAAATGCGGCGCTGCTGTAACTAACGACACCACTGTGATCCGGTACATAGTGTATTTAAATAGTCCGCTCCTGCAGAATTCACATGGAAACAACTTCCTCTTCTATATAAATATTTTTTCTCGTGATACATTCCTTAGCTTTTCCAAAGAATCACAATCTTTCTGCGAAGTAATTTATTCCACGGAGGGGCTTATGTTGTTCAGAGGATTTGCAATTTGTTTCTCTCACATGACGTATTTGCTGTTACACACCTTAAATACTTCTCCCATGGATAGCTTATGCTACCATTCCTGCAATCTTGGAAATTTCAGGAATCTTTACTAGCATCCTGGTACAACCTCCTGAGTGGAGTGTGAGAACTAGACTTCTATTCCACAGCAAAAACTTTAAACACAAAAGTAGCAACGACGTTTGTAATCTCCTATCCAAATATGAGAACTAAGGGGTTCACTGTGGACAAATTGTCAGAATTATGAGTGAAAGTGGGTCCTGTGAAGAAAAGCACCAGATTAAACAGGGATTTCTCTTCTTCCTCTCTAAACATTGATGCCACTCTTCTCTGAAAGCTCACACTACCGTACATCACTGGTCTGTCTGGCAGTGCTCTCTGGACTGCAGCTCACCCTTGCAGATCTGCTTTTCCAAACGTATTTCCCGATACTCGGGTTACAACCTGATGCACTTAAAACCTTTCATTTCAGTGCTGCTGAGCTCACTTCTGACAATAAGAGTGACACGGGGTTAAGAGGGGTACTTGTTCAGCCTCTTGAAGTCAGAGACTAAACTTTGAGTAGAGGAAGCAAAAAGCCACTTGAAAATGTCTCCCTGTGTGTGTATGTAATGTGGATGTGTAGGAAGAATTGCCTCTGCAGGGAACAGTTGGAGAACAACTTTGATAACAAACTGCACTGAATTCCAAAGATTATGTCATTCAGTCTATTTTTATTTTTAAGAAATATTTTTAGTCAGTATTTATATTGTTGCAGCATATATAGACCCTCCAAGATGGACTACGGTTTGACTATAAAATCATAAAGTAAAATTACAATCTTTCTTCCAATGAGTTACAAATCCTTCCAGTACAAGCAGAGTAGAAAAACCATTGATCAGCTTTGCCTAGGCCTAAGGAGTGTAAGGTTTTGCTCATAGCTTGGCAAACTGTCACTTGAGTCACAATACTTATTTCCTCATGGAAACCTAGCTGAGCTGGTTTAATTAAAAAAATAGCTGTCCTTGGGCTTTCCTTGAGACTGTAGCAATTCATACATCTTATTTATTTTTATCTATTTAGCCTTGTTCATTTCAATCTATTTTTCATTTAAGATGTAATATTAACTCTAGGGCTACATCTTCCTTAATACTACTGGGATCTATCTGATGACTTCGATAGAAGCCGAGAGCTGAGCACTTCCCCAGCATCAGTTCTGTAACCCAAGGGAATGCATATTCGGGAGAAGGGATAAGGAAGCGCAGCTATTTGCAGGACAATCACCATGAATAGGAGCTGCAGATTTGTTCCCTGGCCCCAAGGAGCAGTGTGAGCAGTTAGGACATGCATTCACATACGTTGCCTGTGCTGGCAGGTGTGAAATTGTACCACGCTGGCTCAACTAATAGCTATTATTTCCCCAGAAATTTCTGCTTTTTGTGTTGTCTATAATTTGCAAGATACGGACTATTCATATGTCCACGCACATCCTAGGTTGGTGCAATATGACTCCTTTGTGAAGACGGAGGATTTTTGGAAGGGTAGTTCCAAAAATCCTCAGTCGGCCATGAAATCAGGAATGGAGGACAAAAACTTCATTTATGATCATCAGCTTTAAAACTCAATAATAATTATTTGTATTTTCCATTCATAATTAAAGGGCTAAATGTTTCTGGAGTGAGGATTAGTCCCACTGATTCATGTATCCTTTCATACAGTATGAAAAACTAATTATATGATCTTGTCCTTACAACAAAAACCTGTTTAATGAAACTGGGGTGATTAATGACCATAACTTAGAAAATAGTTTGGAATGGTGGTATTCCAAACCCTCTCTTCATCACTCTGTAAAATGACTGATGAGAGAAAATCCTTCCTCACTGTGCTCAGCCTCAAAAACACAAGCAGATGACAAATGTAGGAGAGCACTATAAATCTCAGTAAATTAATTTGTGTAGCTTTGTTATCTGCTTGGTTTGCTGCTAAGAGGGGAATCTGTAGTAGGATGTGATACAGCAAAGAGAACAATAATTATTAAAAGCACCAGAAAGCGAAACAGAGAAAAGAGGTGTACACGGAGTTCACTGCTTGCTTCTAGTCATGGTCAGCAAGCAGAACTTTATGCTCATAATGAAGCTTTAAATGTATTTTGTAGGAGTCCATACCCAAAATGGGATCAGGGATTTCCCTCCTGTTTAATTAGCAATCTGAGTAGAGAGGACAACGACATTTGCAGCAGAAGCCAGCGGGCCGTAAAGCCAGGCATGGCGGCAGTTATATTAGATCAGCTGGAGATGAGGAAGCTAAATTATGAAGGAGGCTAAATTATGAAGGACTATAAAGGTAAAGTTAAAACTGCATTTCCTGCAGAGCTGCAAAGAGCTAGGACAAGGACTCTGGGAAAGACAGCACAGCTAATTAACATTTTACTTAGTGAATTACTTTAATGGCATTGTAAATCCCAGTTTAAATTTCTTCCTGAGTTAGGCTGGTGGGGTTTTTTTCTCTTCAAGACCTCCCATGTTTTAATTGATTAATAGGCCATTCTAGATTATGATAACAAGGAAAACCTGATATCTCAAATTGGCAGAACTTATTCATTAGTCCTAGATAAGTCTTTAACAGGTGTTAACAAGAGAACCCTTTATTAGCAACTACTGATTTTCTTTTCCTCCAGTAAGTGACTTTCTATCTGGTCTTCTTCACACAAGAGCAAAAATATCTTGAAAGCTATCCATGTCACATATTTAACTAGGTATGTAAGTATTATCAGTTTAGTGATCATTGTTGGGTTACAATGGGAGGGCTAATCTTTCTTTCTTTCTTAAACATTAGACAAATAGTTTGTGTGGGAAAGAGAAGGAAAAATAGGGTATCAGAAATTTCCAAACCAATGATTTTGAAAGGCTGGGTGAAACAAATCAGGAAAAGGGTGTGTTGACCCTGCTAGAGGCAAGAGAGAAGGCTATAGATGCTGGCTCTGAAAACCTCACTTGTTTTACAAGTTTCACACTTCAAATGCCTTCCTTTTATTTTAGTGTAAAATGATGAGGGCAGGAATAAGACTAAAAAAAAAAAACAACCAAAAAATCACCCCAAGATTTAGAAAACAAGGATCAATCATTTTGTTAACTCACATGTACTTTGTGAAAGATTAACTTTCTTCGTGTGACCTTTCTTTTCTTAAAATACAGCAGACTTTTGTATTTGCCAAGTAATTCTTTTCAAAAGAACAGCTACCTAGTTTGGGCTAGGTGCAGCTAAGATAAGGGTCAGGACAATTAGTTCTGTAGTATGAAACAAGAAACAGCTCTTTATAGAAATATCACAGCCAGATTCTATACACAAAGCTGGGCTAGTATAGCAGTGACAACTGTGGTTCCTGGAAGCTGCAAACTACTAGTTCACCACAAGAAAACAAAATGCACAAGAGTAAAAGCATAATATTGATTGAGTGGCTAATGATGTTGAGTACTGACGATTATTTGCTGATAATATATATGACATATAATATATATATATGCATGTGAGTATATATATATGTGTGTGTGTGGAGATAACTTATAGTGAGCGTATCTGAGAGATGGGTTATAAAAGTTCTCCCAAACCAGGGTACTGCAATGCCTCAAGCACCCTATATCTTCTTGTGCCATGAGCAGAACTGCTGATTTCTCTGCAGGTAGTCTGCATTTAACAAATGCTTTAAGCATTCCAGGACTTGCAAAATAAAATTACAAATAAGATTTAAAAAAAAAAAGTAGCAATGCTCTTCTAGTGGTGCCCAGTAAAAGGACATGAGGCTACAGGCACAAATTGTAATACACAATTTTTTTCTTAACATAAGGCAAGAAATTCTTTCAGTCAAACATGGGAACAAGTTGCCCAGAGAGGCTGTGGAGTTGCCATTATTGGAGATATTCAAAGCTTGGCTGAACACAACACAGAACAATTTGCTCTGTTTGACCCCACTTTTGAGCAGGGGCTTGGACTAGGCCATATCTAGAGATCCCCTGCAATCTCAGCTCTGCTCTTCTGTGAGCCTGTGAAAATGAGAAAGTCAATGTCTCTCATTCAGCTTAATATTTTTTGGGCTTAATTGAAACAAAGTATGATTTTTCAAATTATCCTCGTATGCCATCAATGCACATGGTGGCAGTAACCTGTCTGCAGAACTTTCTACTACTTCCAGTGAGGTACCTCTTCACCCTAAAACAAGAACCCAGCAAATACAGTCTTCTATAGTACTTGGTGCCAAATATATGTAAAAACTAAAAGCTGAAGGAAGTTCAAAGGAGTAAGAAATGTCTTTGAGAGCATTCATCTTGTCTTTTTCCTTCCTCTCCTTTCTTCTCCTGCCTTCCTGTGTGTGGTACTGGGGGCTCAGGTAAATGTGGATGGAACAACGCTTTTTTTTACTAGATTGCACCAAAATGAAAAGAGGTGAGCTCTCAGTAACCCGTAGCTTTCTAACTTGTTCAAATGACTTCTGTACAGAACTACTACACTGTTTGTGCTGGCTTTGAAGTTGCCATCTCTTTGAATCCTGAGGTTTTCCCTGCACATTTGGTGCTAAGAAAAGCAGATGTGTGAGTCAGTTCAATGCAAAAGAAAGGAAGGCTGTGAGGACAGTAGAAGCTGGGTTTGTCAGGAGAAAACCCGTGACATTTTGTTCTTTCAGTCAGGTGCACTTGGCACCTGAAACTACTACCAGGAATTTTGCAGTGGCAAGAAAAGAGAGTGGAGATAAAACAATGCTGATGGGTGTGTGCATGTGAAAAGTAAAACTCTAGTTTCTGCAGACTGATGGTAGACTACAATTTCGTGCAGCAGATTTTAAGGAACCAGAGAAGAATGCCACCCCTCCCTTGCCCCCCCTCCCAATAAAACAATACATCTGAGGCATCTGGAGCTTGCAGAGAATATATATTTCTAAACACTTGTTATGGATGCTTAAAAGTAACTTTTATTTCCAATGGGTGGTTTTACATTTTTTAAATTAAACCTTCCCCCCATCCGCTTTTTAAATGTGTGTAGGAAACAAACTGGAGTTCTGAGCATGGGGAGCAAAATGGGGTGCATAGGGCAAGAAGATAAGAGATTATTAAGGGGATAAATTCTGCTGCTATTTGGATAGGGGACAAAGTTTTCTCTTAAACACCTTTTCACTGGGCAGCTTTCACGTCTTTGTTTTTCCTTGTTGTATTTTTTTTTGTCAAGCTATTAATGGAAAATAATGTAAGTTAAGCAGATCATTTCATTCAGGATAAAGGGAACTATAATGGAGGAAACACAGGGCTGATGCAGAATATTTGTATCACATAATGTTTCCCTAAAAAATAATGAAATATGAATGTTGCAGCAAAGTCCTAAAACATTGGCTTTAAGCCAAAGTATGGGAAAGAGCAGAATACAATTCAAAATGAGGTGGTTGTGATACTTGAACTTTTAAGTGCCTTTTCTGTCTGAAATTATATAATTGCTTGCAGTAAAAAAAAAGAAAACCACAAAAATGAAACAAGGTGGTGCAAGATTATTAAACTATTATCACTGACCTGAACCAAGAATTTTATCTCAATAAACAAGAGAGACTTGTGACTTTGGTCTTGTATTTGACAAAGCTCATTTACACTAACACCAGAAAACCCCCTTCACCCAAAATAATCCACTCAAGGCCCAGTCCCACTTGCTCTGATGGCAATGTCAGCTCTGATGGGAACTCAAGAGCAAGACTGAGTGCATGTCTAACATGTAGGTGACATTAATATTTTCTCTATGCAAGCTTAAAATATAAAGTATAACTGAGTTGTGTATTTTTCCTAAAAAAAAAAAAAAGAACACCATAATGAGTCACCATTTTGTTTAATTACATTTAACTTTTATAGAGGGACTAGGAGACTTCATTCTAATTTTGAAATCTTGTTCTTAAAAGCTACAGAACCGTTTTTCCCACGCTGGTACACGTGTCCTTCCAACTATAAACAGTGGGGTAGAATTTATATGCAGAGTTCTGGAAATCTCTTTACAGGATCTAAAAACAGCCTTTCCGTTTGTGAGAATTTTGTCATGATAAACTACATCTTGTAGTCTGTAAAAATGGGAGTGCTGAGTATGACGGGAGAGAAGGAAATCCCAGATCTCCACAAGTAAATTTGTTGCTATTTCTAGTGGTTAATAGGAAAGTATTTCCTAATCTCATCATTAGGGCAAAGCTCAGTACTGGTGTCTTGAGACTTGGACTAGACTAACTTTGAGAACACTTGATGCTGAGGCAGAAGGAGGAAGTATTTATTAGCAGGAACTTTTTAACAGTTTTTATATTGTGGCAAATTGGGATATGAGCAAACAAAGCAGTGGTGTACTGAGAAGGGAAGGTTAAAATGGAATATAAACTTGCAGCAGCCTTGGAAATACTTAGGAGGCAAATCTGCACTTGTAGTTAACATTAAAGGGGAAGAAAAGGTGATGTAACAGCTGGAAAAAAGGAGTGAGGAAGAGGAGGTGATCTTGTCCTAAGTACAGAAGGCCTGCGAGACTTGTTTTTAAATCCTCACCTTTGGTAGTACTAATTTATTTTGTATAACCCAAGACTTCCTTTTTTAAAAGATGTACATACTTGTAGAGCCACCAGCACATTAACCTCTGATAGAAGATAATGCACATTCCTTTTGAAGGACTTTTCACCACCTGTAGAGAACATTTAACAATTACTCAGTCCACGGCTCTGCATCTCCTACTTGTAAATCTCTTGCATCTGCTTGTTCGTATCAAGACAGGCAGCCGTTTCTTTGCAAATTCTGCTCCTGATTTATAGGCACACAGACCTGACCCCTTACAACGCCAATTACCAAACGACTGCAACACACTAACGGGTGCTGCTTTTCCCTTGGCACCTCTGCTCACGGCAGTTCCTTGATGGGTAAGGAAGAGATGTCCTGCAGGAGTTGGCAGAAGGGGAAAGAAGTGGAGTGTGACTGGAGCGCGAGGCTGCTGCATTTGCAAGGCACGAACTGCCGTGTCGTTGTTGGAAGGGTTCTGGGCGGGAACGGAGTCCAGGGACGGCGAGGTGTGTTAATAATTAAGGCAAATACCTACACTTGATAATTTCAATGAGGGCATCATTTCACGTACTGGAATTTTGTGCCGTGATTGAACTGCAATGCTTCACTTATTTTAAACGCGGCTTCTGGGTAAGCGAGTTCACGCACTCGGCTGCTGCTCGCCCCGCCGGCCGTGCCTTCAGGCCAGGGCTGCCGGCGACACCGAGAGCCGGCGCTCCGCAAGCGCCCGGCGCGTCCGGGAACCCTCCGGTCCAAGGCTGCGGGAGAGCACCGCGCCTCGCGCACGGGGGAGCACACCACCCTCCAAAGGAAAGGGAATAAAGGGAGGAGAGAGAAAAATTCCCACGTGCCAGTAACAGTTCAACTGTAAAATTCAAACACGCCGACCCTGCCCACGGCCCAAGGCTCAGCCGCAGCTCGGCGCTGTCCCGTCTGTCCGTCCCGCACCTGGGCCGCGGGGCCGGCCGGGAAACGCCCCCGACAC